>LBNU01001048.1:71577-135229 GCA_014162995.1 Artemisia annua | reverse complement strand
TTCAAATTAAGGCAAGCTACGATTTAAGAACTAACACAAACTACACAGACGATTCTTACAACCACGACCAAAAAGTAAAAACCCTAACCCAATGTTTAAAAACCCACGAATTCGTTTTTACATGCAAAGGTGTGGAATGTTATCAAAGAGCTTTTCTTGTCAGATATTAATAAGAAGCAAAATAAGCCTTGAAAGTTTTGAAAGATTAGAAGAAATAATAAGATGATAGAGACCAAATAAGCTAAGAAAAGAATTTTTAAGATATGAAAATAAAAAGCTGCATAAAAAGAAACCTTAACTAATACATGAAATAAACTAAAATCTAACCAACTCAAAATGAAGGGCTTAGGGGGGGTTCTATTTTAAAGGAGCCCCAAGGAAGGCTTTCCCTTTTTACATTGTTGTGCACTTAGCCCCCCTAAACTCTTTTTGTTCATGCAAAGTTACACGAAAACTTCTATTTATAAAGCTATTTTAAACTTTCTAGAAATAAACTAAGTCTTGTAACTTGAGGTGATGTGTTGAACGAGCCTTTCCAAATGGTCCTTCAAAGCTTTCACAAGATGATCCCTTGCTCGGATTTAGAAAGTTTAACTAACACTAATCATCTTTGAGCTCTTCGATTAAGCGTCTCTTTTATTTCTTTGCAAACCTTATTGGAAATAATTTGTCTTCACGGGCTTTTCCTTAAGTTATATTTCCATCTTTGATACTTCATTTAGAACTCTTTTCCACATCCTCGTGCTCGTTTTAAGGCCTTTAGTTGCTTTTCCATGTTGTTTTTGAATATCCTTAACCTGCTACCAGTCAATACAACAACAAAAACACGATTAGTCTTTGGCTTTGAAACGTCCTAGTTTTTGGTCCTAAACATAGTCTAATAACTGTATGTCTGACTACGCACATACCCAACTTCTCTTCTTCTTATAGACACTTCGTTTCGAACCCCTCTCCTGCTTCTCGCAAGACTTTCATTGCCATGTTAACGCCCACTGACCTAACCTGTACGAACGCATATCTTTTTACTCTACTCAGTTCTTATTATTACATATACCTACGGTACCACTTTTCATTTGTAACCATGCCATAATTCAACATAGTTCAAATAAATCAAATATCGAAGGCTACGCCAATTATTTTCAAGGCCGTTTTAAAGTTTAAGAACAGTGAATTAACCCACCGAAAAGGACAAAACAACTCACATTAAGACCAAAAACAACTATTAAACACTGCCCAAACAAAGTGTATCCCCGTCCACTATGGCACTCTAAAACCTGGGCATAAAAATTGACATGCTCGCTCAACACTTTGGAGTTCTTCAAATAACTTTACCTCGCTAAGACTAACAGCAGGTCTCAGCCGCTCCTCGGTATTAACATGAAGTAAAAATATTCATGTTTTAAATTTCCCTAACGTACTTATTAATATGAATTGCTAAGTATTCCATTCACCGGTGGCCGTGGCGTTGGTTTCTTGTTGGTTATGGTTGTTGTGTTGTTGTTGTTGTTGTTGTTCTTGTTGTTTGTTGTCTTTTGTTTGTTTGTTGTTCATTGGGCGTTTTGCCATGTTTTTGTTCTTGAATACAATTCTTTGTGCACTTTCCTCCGATCCTCCTTTCCTTTAATCTTCTTGACGCCGCTGCAAAAAAACATTAGATATAGTTGATCGTTAGTAATTAATACAGTTTAATCCAATATATTTTGCATTTTCCGATCAAATTGAAATGTTGTGTTGTTCCACTTAATTGAATAAGACCAACGATGTGGTAAGGATCTCTTAAACCATTTAGAGAAGATGATGTTTTATACTACCAAACCTCCTAAGCACCATCTTTATGTCCTACATTGTTAAACACACACAAAAACGTTGAAAATTTACCAATAAAACAATAATTAAAATCAATATGCTAAATAAGTAAGACGATATGATGCTTACATTACCACCATAATAAGCTGTAGCCCAATGTGCATGCGGTGTGGAGGAAGTTGTGTGTGATTTTTGACACATTATATAGTTGATAAACTATTTGTAACTAATGGACGGGAAGGTAAAAAGACTAACCACTATTAATTGAGACGTTTGAGTTGCTTGAAATCAATGTACACATACTAACATTTAATCCAAGGACTCGATTTTGCTTGAGGCAATCTCAAATTTGCTTAATCCAATTCTTGGGACATTTATTATGACAACTTTACATTTATAAGGCTACTTAAGCTTTATATAATATAAGATTTTTCCCTATTATTTTACTATATATATTCTTGTGATTTTTGACAAAAAGTTGGTAAGTCTAAAATGCTAGTTTGAGATTCGGGTGACCATGACGTAAAATTTTCTGTACGTTGATTGCTAGCTAATGATTAATTACCCGTTCTACGAATCCTTAAAATACATTAGATTTGCGGCTAAATATGATCAATGGCACAAGATCCAAGCAAAATCGCTGCAATGGCACCAGTAGCATCTTCTGAGGGTGCAAATTCATGTAGTGCGCCATCAGCAGGCCTCGAAAAGGAGCAAAAGAAGGAAGAACCACAAGAATCATCTGGCGAGGAGGGTGGTTTAATGGGATTACTTGATTCAAGGCTGTCTTTTTTTGGGTATTCAGTTGTGTCTAGAGGTGGCAAAACAGGCGGGCCGGGTGGGCACGGGCTAAAACGGGCATGGGCTAAACGGGCAAATTATAATCCGGGCAAAAAGGGCACGAGCCAAAACGGGCACGGGCCAAACGGGCACGGGCTAAAATGGGCAAATTATAATTTGGATCAAACACGCAGGGTCAAAATGGGCACGGGTCAAAACGGGCATGGGTCAAAAGAGCTATTTAATAAATTATTTATGTGTCAAATACTCAAATCTTTATTAGATCAGATATATTTTAAGTTGCACTTTTAAGACCAAAAAAATACACACATAATTAAAGCTTTATATGTTTTAAAAATACAATTAAGTGACTGCTGAATACACACAAGAGGTGGACTGCTGCATCAAGTGACTGCTGCAAGTGACTACTGAATCAAGCAGCAAAAATAGCTAGAATCTGCAACTGTTGAATCAAGTGACTGCTCCAAAAGATAGTGTTTGATAGATTGCAATGTTTCAAATCTTCTTTTCAAAAAGACAAGAGGTTGCTACATAATCGATTTGTTTGCAAACATAAACAAAGACAACATTCTTACATTCATCAGTTTGCTACATAGATTCTTGAATAATCAGAATAACATTTAGACAACAGAAAAATCCTACATTCCTGGTTCGTTTTATCAATTTTTGCACACAATAACAGCAGTTTATGACTAAACTACAACCGCCTCTCATCTTGAATCGGCTATTGAGGAAAAATCATCAATCCTTCTCTTTCGATGGGATATAGCACCTTGTCCTCTTAATTACACTCTTTGTTGGGTACAGCTGCCACAATGTAAACATAAAATATCAAGTAAACACCAAAGACCACCAAATAAAAGTTTGGCATTTATGATTGTAGAAGCCTTAACTAATTCAGTAACTGTAGAAGTATGATATATGACTAAATGAGTCCCAACTGTGACTAGTCAATAATCCCTAAACCCTCGTCTAACCTGCTCTAGTAAGCATAATTTCTACTATAACACTGGAAATAGTACTAAACTACTCACAACACATTGTCTAGGTTTTGTGCGCTAACGAAAACAACACGGGTCTGCATCGGGTTGTTACATTGGCGTATTGAGCACCTTTAAGGACAAAAATTCATTCTTAGCCGTGCAGAGTCCTCCAACAAGTTGTTGGTTGTTTTACAGAAAAAATATAAAATGAGGATAACAATACAACAGTAACTAGTAGTTCAATGTTAACAGATTGCACACATACTAAGGGATGTACAATGTGCTGTAAACTTAATGTCGCAATAAGCAGCTTATCAGTGTTCAGGTATCCGATTTTAACAGAAGTTTGAGGAGTAATATAATCAGTTCTTTAGAGGTAGAAGCAGATAAGTTTCATGGGTAATATAACAGAAGTTTGAGGAGTAATATAACTTTAGAGGCAGAAGCATATAAGTTTCAGGGGTAATATAACAAAAGTTTGAGGAGTAATATAATCAGTACTAGGTCAGGTTTGCAGCAGGGCATGCCATCCCAGTCCCTAAAACAGAACAAGAAGTCCTGAAACCCACCCATTCACCATCAGGGATCAATAGCATGCATGCATATACCTCCATCTTCACTGGCAACACATGATAATACAGATAAACATCTTCACAGCCAACACATGGTAATACAGATAAACATTTTGACAACGCTGCCAACACATAGAAATGGTCACATATTTAGAGTGCAGTGAGACCCTTTTCAACTGTGTGCACAAATCAGTATGCAGTGAGACCCTTTAGACCTTTTCAACTGTGTGCACAACACACGAGATAACATGACTAGCTCAGTTTCACACTTTCACTTATAAATAAGTTTCCTAAGCACATATAAATAATTTTCCTAGGCATATATAAATAAGTTTCCGATACATCATATAAGAAAATAGCATAAAAAAGGAGAAACAAGAAGTTACTTACAAGAAATATTAGTGTCTTATATAAGCTTCAAGATTTTCTTATAGTTCTTCTTCCATTTCGTCCTTCTCATCTGAATATGTAAAAGAAATTAATACTTACATCATATCATATGTAAACAAATACTACACATAACAATTAACAATAAAAGTAAAAAAGAAAAAAGAATGAAACAATATACCTTCTAAATCTAACCAGTCACAAGTACATAACAATGCCTCAGCGCTTGATGGCGACAATGAGCTTCGATATTTACTCAAGATTCGACCCCCGATACTAAATGATGATTCAGAAGCTACTGTCGTGATTTGGACACTTAGTAAGTCTCGAGCCATTAAAGCCAATCGCGGGTACCTTGCCTGATTTTCCTTCCAATATTGTAAAACATCAATGTTTGCTTTTCTAGGAAGTTCAGGCTCCTCTAAATACAATCTTAATTCTGACTTATCACTTGTTTCAGCTCTTTGAGAACGACTAGGAAAAGACTCAAAATCCGCCATCTCATCTAACTCATCCATTGTTTCACTGTCATTAGCATTTTCATTACCCTCTCCAAAAGAATCATTCATTGTCTCATAATTCAACTCATAATCAAAATATAAATCAAACAAAGAATCAACTATATCATCGACTTTCTCTTTACGTACTTGAGGTGTCATTTCAAGTTTGGAAAAACAGTAATCAATAACTTTATCCTTATACCGAGGATCCATAATAACCGCAAAACACAAGACTTTACAATAATCATTCCAATACTTCTTAAACTTCGTTTTCATATCTTTTCCCATTTTACTTATCACGGAATCCGAATTACGAATTGCTGCTTCGATATTAGACTGGATTTTGTAAACTTTGTAAAAGTATAGGTTGGAAGTAGGATAAGAGTTCCCCGAAAATAATGTTGTGATCACATAAAAAGGTTTAAGAAACTTGGCAATTTCCCTAATCCTTGCCCATTCTTCTTCGGTTGGACAACAAGTATAATTTGTATCAACTAGATCCAAACGAGCGTATGCATTTTGATAAGCTAAGGCACAATCAAGCATCATATACGTTGAATTCCATCTAGTCACGATATCTTGACATACAAGCCTCCCACATTGCAAATTTAGTTGTGATATGCATTCTGCAAAACTAGTCTTTCTTTGACTACTTCCTCTTACATACTTCACAGACTCTCGAACCTTCTCAATGGATCCTTCAATCACCTTCAACCCGGCTTGTACAATAAGATTTAGTACATGTGCTCCACAACGCACATGTATAAATTTACCATCACAAACTAACACGTTATTCAAACGTAGATGGCTTCTTAAAGTTTCTACTAAACCATCATTATATTTAGCATTATCTAGTGTAATTGTAAAAACTTTGTCTTTAATCCCCCAATCTAATAAAAAAATTATCAAAACCGATGCTAAGATTTTACCTAAATGAGGAGGCGGTACAACGCGAAAGTTTAACACTTTCTTCCTTAATACCCAAGTTTCATCAACATAATGAGCCGTTAAAGCCATATATCCATCATTTGCTAGGGAACTCCACAAATCAGCCGTGAAAGATATCCTACCACTTACCTTTTCGAGCTTCATTTTAAGATTCGCATTTTCTCTCTCATATATATCTAGCACATCCGAATCAACTTAAGTATCACAACGGTAACGTAGACAAATTGAGGGACCAACCGTGTATTCCCTGACACGCTCTACTTCACGTCTACATGCGTGTATACTTCCAACAAATAATGGGGAATCGAAGAGATCAAAAAATGCTTCTAAAATTTAATGCAGACTCTTCGTTTTCCCTATTATTTGTGTATATATTGGTTAGTTCTACATGTTGCTGCATACCAATCTTATATCGTCAACATCAAAACACATCAACCACATTCACTCGAAATCAAGTTGTCCGGAAACAAACGAGCAAGAGATGCGGATGCTATCCAAAACAAGGTATTGACCAAAAGACTAACTATTGAAGCAGCAGAAAACCCTGTGTCTAACCAACAAAATTCGGCCAATGTTGAAGGTGATGAGAGCTGGTACTATGAACTAGAAGCTGCGTTGGAACAGGAGGAAGATCCAAAGGGCAAGGAATAAGCAAAGGAGAAGAAAGAAGCCATGCTGATGTGAAAGAAGAAACGCTTTCTGCAGCGACAAAGGCACATTGGAAAGAGAATGCTAGACTTAAGAAATTAGAAAAAAATGGATACACAAAATACAGGCTGAACCTGAAGAGGATGATGAATGCTTAGAAACTTACGATTATGATAATTTACATTTGGCATACGCCTCGGATTAATCTCATTATGTAATGCAACATATTATAAATGATAACTTTAATCTTGATTTTGCCGAGTTTTTGCTTTCAATTGCATGTTTGCATCTGCATTTGCAGTTTAGCGGGTGTTTGGATTTAAGCAGTTTGACTTTCACAAGTCAACATACACCCAATAATTGAATGACTGTTTGGATTTGTATCAGACTTTGTTTGGCCAGTTGACTACTATAAGTCAAAGTATCCAAATGCTTAATGCTAAAAACTCAATGTCTTAACTCATTTTCATATTGTTTAAATGTGCGGGTATACGCACCACAATCGATTGATTTCATGTTGACAACCATTACAAACTTCACTACCATCTTAGTTAGTTAGATTGAATATTATGTGTGCTGAGATGTTCAAACTTTATGATTTAATAGAATGTAGGGTTAGACATTAACCATACCCTAGTTGTAAATGTGGTTGGACTATTTTGCCCTTGGAAAATGTACCAAAACTGAGCGTTGACCTCACCATTTCTGGTCAAGGGACGCATTCGGCCACTAAACCCACACTTTTGGACGCCAGACGACGATTTTGAAAAGTTAAGGTGCCTGGTGATGTTTCGTGAAAAGTTTAGGGACCAACGGTGTATTTTACTCTAAAGAAAATGAGAAAAAATTCACAATGAGAACATTTCAGATACATTATACAAAAAATGGATCTTCTTAAAAAATAAATAAATAAAAATAATAATAATAATAAAATAAAATGTGTTGCTAGATTTTCTTCTCACTCTTCCCATTTTAATTTTTCTTCTTAATAGATCTCTTCCGGGTAATTAGTTGCAATATATTCCTTGAAGCTTTGTATTTTCAACCTCCTTATTGTTTTCAAATATATTACTCGCCTTTAGAAAAAGTATCCGATTATCTTTGGCAAAACTAATATTCTCTTCATCTCAAAATTTGGTTATCTTTGGCAAAATTTAATATTCTTTCGGTCTCAAAATTATTGTGCTGATATAGAAAATGCATAGTTTAAAATGTGTGAGACCAGTACACTCTTTAATCAGTAAAATACAATCCACACCCGCTAAAACTCTTTTCATTTGTTGAAACAAAAAGTGAACAATTAATTTTAGATATCTTAAAATGAAAAGGTAGACAATAATTTTAATACCGACGGATTGACGGATTATGTAAATAGCATTATTTTGCTATATACGTTGTTTAGACCACATGTTTCTTGTTATTTTCTATTATCAACCCAATCTTATGTTTGATTGGTGGAAATTAATGGAAAACAAAAGAAAATAGTGTATCAACTTGTCGTGATAATTACTTTAACGGTGCTGATGCCTGGCTCCATCCTTTGAATTGGTTGTATGTGCGAACACGACTTTTACGTTCAACAAATTATGAGCAAAATAATTCGTCTTCAATCTCTCTCACGAAATAGACTAATTTGAATCTTAATGTCTCGTGTTGTTTGTATGTTTTCATGATCTTAACTTCAACGGTCATCTCCTTTCGCTTAGTTTTTGTGGAATGCATCAAGGATTGTTATGGCAAATCGATAATGACTCGAGCTAGATATTTTAACTTGTGAAAGTACTATGATATCCTTCGGTCGAAGAAAATAGTGTTATTTTGCAAGTTGTAACAAGTACACAATTACAAACCATATTTATTTCGTCTTTCCATTTATGAACATGTAACATCTTATGTTCGTAGTCTATGTACGTGATAGTTGTCCAATTGTGATGTGCCACGAAGCAAAGAAAATTCTGGAGACCAATCGTTAATCAGAGTATGTATCGATACAACTAAAATATCTTTTACGACTAGTATTATAAATTTGAATGATTTCTATTTTTAGAAAGATTTTTTCATGTAGTCATTTATNTTTTTTTTTTTTTTTTTTTTTTTTTTTTTTTTTTTTTAACGGCAGATATAATTAGAACTAGCAAGAAGCTAGAAAATTATATTATAATTAGTGATAGAATTAGAGGGGGTCTCGAGAGATTTCAGAACACTCATGGATTTTTGTAGTGTGGTAATAAGTTATGTAAAAAAAAAAAAAAAATCTTAATTTGCTAAAATGCACCTGATTAAAAAGAAGTACGTTTATAATCATGTCTAGTTTTTCATGAATGCAGCGGATGAGGAATAATTTTTCGTACATGCGCCGGATTATTTTTAGTTCTGGCCGATTTGTCCTTATTATAACCAATAACATTTATCATATCACTTGTATATATTTTAAATTATAAGAACATAAAGAAAAAAGAAAAAGGAGATCGATCATATGTCTAGATAAGAAAAATGGCGTGGATTTGGTGTTTGCATGTCGAAGTCCAAATTATATTTATAAAACCCTCTATTATGATTTATTTATATGTCAATTTCATGCTCACTCGTTCACTCTACTCCTTTCATTTGCAATCCTATTCTATTGGTTATATATTTTTAATTTTATATAATTTTCGACTACATAACAACTAAAAACTATAAAATAGAATAAAAATATCGACTCCTACATAATATAACTTTTATGTACTCGTATATACATGGCCGTCTTATCCACAATCACGTAGCTATACGTTAACGTGCTCTTTGTTTTATCTTCATTCACAATAGATGACAATTAATCTATACAAGAAAGTAGAGGAAAGTATAGATAAAATAATCACTAAAACGATGATATTATCTGTCATGAACAAAGAAAATACATGCATACGATATGTTTTTCAAAAAGTGCTACGTACAATTTTAAAAGAAATAAACATATCTAGATTTTTTCTTAAACTAGATGATATTAATTTCATCCTTTTCGTGTGGTAAAATTTGCTCTCCGTTTTTAAATTAAAATGGTATAGTTTACCTACTAGACTGTCCTTACGAGAAGGCTGTTAGATGTTTATTAATTAAGGTTTTGTTTGGACAGGTGAAAGCTAACTCAAGTTTTAACATGACGCAAGACAAGTCACATGGTGGTCAAACATGTGTAACGTAACTAGTTAAAGTAAAGTACTATGTGACATGCGTGACATTTGGTTGGTCAACTCTTTGAGTACCGCAAGGCCAATTAAGGATATGAAATCGGGTCGGGCGGTGACTGTGATAAAAAAAAAGTTGGATGGGTCGGTGTGTACACATGGCGCATGAGGAGAGAGACCCGAATTAGTAGATCTGGATCCACGTGAACTCAACAACTACTACACCACCCCATGCTAGCTTTCAAGTGGTTCATTTTACGACCTAGCACTGAGAAATTTACGGTTTATGTTGTATTCGAGTATAGGTTGATTCTTATTTGAGTTAACGTACAATTAGAATGTTCAATAATGATTTGGAACTTTTATATTCATGCGATAATTAGGCCATTTTGGTGTTGTAAAAATCCATTTATACAGCCGATTTATCAATGCTTAAGCGATAATTAATTAGCAACTAGCGGCTTGATTTGCGTTAATTGGCAAAAGAGTCAGTCAACTGTAATCAAACTCGTTGGATGCCTTTATACATCTTTTTTAAGATTATCATCACACTCTAACCTCAATTTCTAACAAGATCACATGATTCTAAGAAGTAGCCAAATAATGGCAAATGTGACGGTTGAGTTTTCATCTATCATACCGGTTTTATTTAATTTAGCGTTTTTATTCGTTGTTTTTATAACAGAAAGGTTAAGTCTTATAACCTTAAAACTATTTGAGCATCAAAGAGCTCGTATGGTCATCTATTGAACCATTTAGTAAAGATATACTCCTTTCGTCTCAAAATATAAGTCCATTTTTGATTTTTTAAAGTTTTTTCTTTGTCACTTTTACCTTACTTACTTTTTGTCATGTTATATAATATTTGATGAAAAGTATATCAATGAAAATGTATTTAAAACATAAGTCTATTTATATATTTTGCATCAATAATAATAATAATAATAATAATAATAATAATAATAATAATAATAATAATAATAATAATACAGTCTTAACTAATCCGTCTACGTCTTAAGTAGTTATGTGTAGCATCTCAGCATTAACAACATGTTTTGGTTTCTTCTGATTTTCACGTGGTTCTGCATTTGGTTTCGCCTGGTTTTGACTGCATATGTCTGTCTTCTTGAAGCTGCTCTTCGTCTACCTCTGTCGGTTCTTTGTGCCGCTGAATCTGTTTATGTTTTCTTCATCTGTTGTCTGCCTGAAAATGCTCTTCGTCTACCTCTGTTCGGATCTCTTTGCCGCTGAATCTGAATATGTCAGTCTGCATCTGTTCGCTTGAAACTGCTCTTCGTCTACCTCTGTTCGGACCTCTCTACTGAATCTCTGTCTGCTACATCTGTTTGTCTGAATCCGCTTGTCCGAATCTGTAATTGTTTCTCTGAAGTTGCTCTGCCTGCCTGTTCTACTCTTGTTCATCTCCGTACTTCTGTTGCTCTACTCTGAATCTGCATTGCATCTGGGTTTGTTTTGTTTCGACTTTGGTCCGCCTATTTCAGACTTGACTGATTTTTGAAACAGACAAATTGAAGCATTGTATGGCTTACAAAGTGCACAGACGTAATGCACTTGCGGCACACAAACAGCCAAACTGAATTAAGTTATTGTAGTGGGCTATGGCAAATGAGGCAAACTGAATGGGGGAGTAGAACATATATTCCAGAAAGTTAAATGCAATGATCACATCAGTATCCATTCAGGAACTAAATGAATCATGAGTCAACTTTTAATACATAAACAAACATACACGAGTACAAATCGTAACACAATTTCAAGGGACCTAAGAGCCGAAAATTACAAGGCATGCTCAAATCATGAAATTACATGAATTTGCCATGTAAACTCAAGATCTTAAGTCATTAACTACATGTCACAGAAATAAAAATGATAAAGACATATTGTACTACATTGTTGCAAAAACCATGTCTATGTGTAATAGATTGCACGTTGAAAGAAAAGCTTAGCATAAAAATATTAGACGAAGGAAATACTGGTATCAGTGTTCTAAAAGGCGCGCCAAGGCGGCGCCAAGGCGTCGCCAAGGCGCGAGGCGTGGCCTCGGCGCTACGAAATGGACCAAGGCGTGAGGTCTAGGCGTCGTGCGAAAAGGCGTGGAATAAGGCGCGAAAAGGCGTGCAAAGGCGCGCCTTTTTGGTAAGGCGTGGCGCCATTTTTAGAAGCATTTAGGGGATTTATGGATTTGGGCTTGAATTTCAAATATTTGGGTTATTTCTTTCTTGGGCCTCATAATTTAAAAACTTAATTCCTACTTGGGCCTCGTATTTGGGCCTGGCTATTTGGGATTTGGGCTTTAGTATTTGAAATTGCTCTTATAAAATGATATAAAATTATAAATGCATAAATTTATAAATATTTTGTTGCCGCCTTAAGCACGCCTTAAGAAACGCCAAGGCTTCGCAAAGGCGCGTAAGGCTTGAGGCGTGCCTGTGCCGCCACGCCACGCCTCACGCCTTTTAGAACATTGACTGGTATCAAATGCCCCACTAACTAATCTATTTAGACAGTCCCAAACACCCCTTTAATGCAACTATTATACACATTTCAAACAGTCTTAAAAACCCCTTTAAATTCATCCTTTATAAAAAATCCAGCATCTAAAAATCTACAATTATTAACCCTAAATGGCTAAATAATTGACTATATTTAATTATTTATCAATTAAAAAATTGATTTGATAAAATCTGAAAATTTGACAAAAATGCCTGCTTGGAAAAATTAATAAATAATAATGCAATTAATTAGATTGTTAACCATAAATTTATTTTGCAAATAATTAAACATACAAGGATTTTCTATTTTTCATATCATATATTTTTAAAGAATAAGTAATTAAAAGATACCTGTTTTGCAAATAATTAAGGTTGTTGAAGACGTTAAGGTTTAGTAGATTGCATCAGACATCAATTTAAGGAAAAAAAGGGGGAAAGAAGTGTATGTGACTGGAAAAAAGGGGGACAAAAAAAAGCCCGGTTATGTAGATTGCATCCGCACGTTCACCCATCAAAAAATAAGAAGTTTCAAAAAACGCCCGAAGAGCCCATCAAAAAAAAGGAAGGGGCAAAAAAACGCCCCAAACTTTTAAAAAAGTATCAAAAAAACGCCCGAAGATTACAATATGGGCAAGATTTGTCACCCCTGGTTGTGTCTATTATTTGTTTCTAATCTTTGGTACGTGCTACTCACTAATAATTAACGATTTTCATAAGTTTTAGAGTTGAGTTATTTAAAAAACCAAACATTCCTCACATACCAAGGGACTCATCCCCACCATCCATCTAAAAAGAAATCAATGGTTGAGATTAAAAGCATTTAATATTTCACCCATTTTTTATAATTTAATTATCTCTTAAACCGTTAATCGTTAAGCGAAAATAATTATACCATCGCGATGAGCATTTAATTATCTTTCTATAGATATGCATTGTGATATACTTTTGACAAAAAAAAAAATTTCGTTTTTTTCACGTTTTTTTTCGTGGCCGAAAAATATCATATATGATATATCATATGTGATTTTTTCGGCCACGAAAAAAAACGTGAAAAAAACGAAAAAAAAATTTTTGTCGAAAGTATATCACAATGCATATCTATAGAAAGATAATTAAATGCTCGTCGTAACGGTATATTTTTTTTCGCTTAACGATTAACGGTTTGAAAGATATTAATATTTGAAAAAAGAGGATAAAAGTGGGTTTTTAAAATTGTTAGGATTAATCTCATCCATTAGATCAAATAAAGATGGAGGGATGATGAATGGTGGAGATTAGTCCCTTGATATGTAAAAAATATTTGGTCCTCAAATAATCTTATATCTAAGTTTTATATTACAACTTGGTCTTTTTATTGGAAGGCAGTATGCTACAATTTTTTTGAGAAGCGTTTATGTGACATCTCTTGAAATTTGGCTAGTTTTCTAGTATATGTATGTAAGACGTAGATAACTTAGTCAATGCAAAGATTTATATTATATCAAATCCTATTCCTAGATGTTTGAGACATGATCAGTAGCTTCTGCTGTCAACATTTTATATAACCGGACACATTATAAATAATTGAAATCTGGATGTTTAGTCGTTGTTTTAGCATTTAGCATCGACTTTAGGGCCGTTGTTGAGGGTATGTATAATGTATTGAAATTCAAAGCTAAAAGATAGAAAATAATATCAAATTAGTTAAGGGTTGATCATTGATGTGAACAAAATGATAGGTTTCTTAATTAATGACCAAACTGAACGATATAGAAATTTTCTAAACTTACTAAACCACCCACATGTACAATTTGGCTGGTGTGTTCATTCAAGTCAAAGAGATGTTGTGATGATATACACCTTTTCCTCTTTGTATTCTTAGCAAAATTACCGACTTACAACTTATTTATGTTAGGTAATGATGGTTATAGAATTTTAGTTATGTAGGTTATTTGATATATAGGTTAACCGTGCGCTGCGGTAGCGACAAATTTGTGATTGAATTTTTCAGCGATCAATGTATATATTGTTCATTATGATCGGAGGATCTTAATTTGTATTTGTAATTTGTAATTGAAATTGTATTATTCCTTGAAAAAGTGAAATGTATATGATGTATTGTGTCTGTGATTTTGTGTTATGATCTTCTATTCTTGAAGGTAACTTAAAAGAAAAACTAAAATAAAGAAAAGAGTAAAATACACCGTTGGTCCCCAAACGTTCCACGAAACATCACCAGGCACCCTAACTTTTCAAAATCGTCGTCTGGCGTCCAAAAGTGTGGGTTTAGTGGCCGAATGCGTCCCTTGACCAGAAATGGTGAGGTCAACACACGTTTTATGTTCTAGTTTCAGGGGCATAATAGTCCAATCACTATTTAATTATATCTAACCCGACAGTCAACTTGAGGGACCAAATGTGAACACTCAACTTAGTAATTGGCGGCAGTTTAAGTATCACAACGATAACGTAGACAAATTGAGGGACCAACCGTGTATTCCCTGACACGCTCTACTTCACATCTACATGCGTGTATACTTCCAACAAATAATGGGGAATCGAAGAGATCAAAAAATGCTTCTAAAATTTAATGCAGACTCTTCGTTTTCCCCATTATTTGTATATATATTGGTTAGTTCTACATGTTGCTGCATACCAATCTTATATCGTCAACATCAAAACACATCAACCACTTTCACTCGAAATCATGTTGTCCGAAAACAAACGAGCAAGAGATGCGGATGCTATCCAAAACAAGGTATTGACCAAAAGACCAACTATTGAAGCAGCAGAAAACCCTGTGTCTAACCAACAAAAGTCGACCAATGTTGAAGGTGATGAGAGCTGGTACTATGAACTAGAAGCTGCGTTGGAACAGGAGGAAGATCCAAAGGACAAGGAAGAAGCAAAGGAGAAGAAAGAAGCCATGCTGATGTGAAAGAAGAAACGCTTTCTGCAGCGACAAAGGCGCATTGGAAAGAGAAGGCTAGACTTAGGAAATTAGAGAAAAAAATGGATACACAAAATACAGGCTGAACCTGAAGAGGATGATGAATGCTTAGAAACTTACGATTATGATAATTTACATTTGGCATACGCCTCGGATTAATCTCATTATGTAATGCAACATATTATAAATGATAACTTTAATCTTGATTTTGCCGAGTTTTTGCTTTCAATTGCATGTTTGCATCTGCATTTGCAGTTTAGCGGGTGTTTGGATTTAAGCAGTTTGACTTTCACAAGTCAACATACACCCAATAATTGAATGACTGTTTGGATTTGTATCAGACTTTGTTTGGCCAGTTGACTACTATAAGTCAAAGTATCCAAATGCTAAATGCTAAAAACTCAATGTCTTAACTCATTTTCATATTGTTTAAATGTGCCGGTATACGCACCACAATCGATTGATTTCATGTTGACAACCATTACAAACTTCACTACCATCTTAGTTAGTTAGATTGAATGTTATGTGTGCTGAGATGTTCAAACTTTATGATTTTATTGAATTTAATAGAATGTAGGGTTAGACATTAACCATACCCTAGTTGCAAATGTGGTTCGACTATTTTGCCCTTGGAAAATGTACCAAAACTGAGCGTTGACCTCACCATTTCTGGTCAAGGGACGCATTCGGCCACTAAACCCACACTTTTGGACGCCAGATGACGATTTTGAAAAGTTAAGGTGCCTGATGATGTTTCGTGAAAAGTTTAGGGACCAACGGTGTATTTTACTCTAAAGAAAATGAGAAAAAAAATCACAATGAGAACATTTCAGATACATTATACAAAAAATGGATCTTCTTAAATAAATAAATAAATAAAAATAATAATAATAATAAAATAAAATGTGTTGCTAGATTTTCTTCTCACTCTTCCCATTTTAATTTTTCTTCTTAATAGATCTCTTCCGGGTAATTAGTTGCAATATATTCCTTGAAGCTTTGTATTTTCAACCTCCTTATTGTTTTCAAAGATATTACTCGCCTTTAGAAAAAGTATCCGATTATCTTTGGCAAAACTAATATTCTCTTCGTCTCAAAATTTGGTTATCTTTGGCAAAATTTAATATTCTTTCGGTCTCAAAATTATTGTGCTGAGATAGAAAATGCATAGTTTAAAATGTGTGAGACCAGTACACTCTTTAATCAGTCAAATACAATCCACACCCGCTAAAACTCTTTTCATTTGTTGAAACAAAAAGTGAACAATTAATTTTAGATATCTTAAAATGAAAAGGTAGACAATAATTTTAATACCGACGGATTGACGGATTATGTAAATAGCATTATTTTGCTATATACGTTGTTTAGACCACATGTTTCTTGTTATTTTCTATTATCAACCCAATCTTATGTTTGATTGGTGGAAATTAATGGAAAACAAAAGAAAATAGTGTATCAACTTGTCGTGATAATTACTTTAACGGTGCTGATGCCTGGCTCCATCCTTTGAATTGGTTGTATGTGCGAACACGACTTTTACGTTCAACAAATTATGAGCAAAATAATTCGTCTTCAATCTCTCTCACGAAATAGACTAATTTGAATCTTAATGTCTCGTGTTGTTTGTATGTTTTCATGATCTTAACTTCAACGGTCATCTCCTTTCGCTGAGTTTTTGTGGAATGCATCAAGGATTGTTATGGCAAATCGATAATGACTCGAGCTAGATATTTTAACTTGTGAAAGTACTAAGGTATCCTTCGGTCGAAGAAAATGGTGTTATTTTGCAAGTTGTAAAAAGTATATACAATTACAAACCATATTTATTTCGTCTTTCTATTTATGAAACATGTAACATCTTATGTTCGTAGTCTATGTACGTGATAGTTGTCCAATTGTGATGTGCCACGAAGCAAAGAAAATTCTGGAGACCAATCGTTAATCAGAGTTTGTAACGATACAACTAAAATATCTTTTACGACTAGGATTTAAAATTTGAATGATTTCTATTTTTAGAAAGATTTTTTCATTTAGTCATTTACGTGTCCTTTTCATCCTTACAAATAAAAATATATTATGGACTTGCATCTAAAATTCGTCTACTTTAGAAGCATTATAAAAATATTATTTTACGTAGTTCGAAATAATGAGAACAATCCTTAAAATAAAAGAGATGAGAAATACATAACTACACATTAGAGAAGCATCAATTTGAATTAAATGCATTCTTAATTTTTTAGCTGTATCATAATATATTTTCTAGCTAAAAATTAGATGCAAATACATATATTAGATGCAGTTTTATCAAGTTAAACGAATCCTATGTATTTTTCGTCATCTGCGGGTCAAATTTGTTGCTAGTACTACTTTGCACCCTTTTCACTTCAAAATCACTTTCGAAACTATTTGTGATGCATCTAAATGAATAGAGATACATCTAATTCAAGTCGATGCATCTCAAATATGCGGTTATAGTTATTTCTCATTCTTCTCATTTTAAGATTTATTCTCACTGGATCTTTACCCATATTGTAATTAGTGACAGAATTAGAGTTGGTCTCGTGAGATTTTGATACACTCATGAATTTTTTTACGGTGTAATAATAAGTTTTGTGAAAAGAAAAAAAATTTTAACTTGTCCGATATGTACTTAATAATAAGTTAAGCACACAAAAAGTATCATGAGATCCACGAAAAAGGACATAAGAATTCACATAAAAATACACTTGTCTGTAGTTTTGTGTGAGTCCCTGAGCAATTTTATGTACTTTGTAGTGCGCTTAACTTGTACCCTTAGGGCACAAGTTGGAAAAACCCTTAAAAAGAAGTATGTTTATAGTCATGTCTAGTTTTTCATGAATGGGAAGTGATTGACACACTCCTAAAAGTTATTGGCACACTCTACTGTACAACCAGTTAAAGTATGTTATACTTAAAGTACAATTGTCTAATGCAGTTAGTGAAGTGTGCCAATAAATTATAAGAGTGAGCAAATCATTTCCCTTCATGAATACACCGGATGAAGAATAATTTTTCGTACATGTACCGGATTATTTGTAGTTCTGGTTTTGTCCTTATTATATATATGTATTTGAAATAAATTATATGAAACATAAAGAAAAAAAGAAAAGGTGATCGATCATGTCTAGATAAGAAAAATGGCGTGGATTTGGCGTTTGCATGTCGAAGTCCAAATTATATTTATAAAACCCTATATTATGATTCATTTATATGTCAATTTCACGCTCACTCGTTCACTCTACTCCTTTCATTTGCAATCCTATTCTTTTGGTTAGATCTAGTTAATTTTATATAATTTTCGACTACATAACAACCAAAAACTAAAATAGAATAAAAATATCGACTCCTACATAATATAACTTTTGACATGTATATACATGGCCCGTCTTATCCACAAACACGTAGCTATACGTTAACGTGCTCTTTGTTTTATCTTTATTTCACAATAGATGACAATTAATTTATACTAGAAAGTAGAGGAAAGTATATATAAAATAATCACTAAAACGATGATATTATCTGTCATGTACATAGAAAATACATGCATACGATATGTTTTTCAAAAAGTGCTACGTACAATTTTAAAAGAAATAAACATATCTAGATTTTTTCTTAAACTAGATGATATTAAATTCATCCTTTTCGTGTGGTAAAATTTGCTCTCCGTTTTTAAATTAATATGGTATAGTTTACCTACTAGACTGTCCTTACGAGAAGGCTGTTAGATGTTTATTAATTAAGGTTTTGTTTGGACAGGTGAAAGCTAACTCAAGTTTTAACATGACGAAAGACAAGTCACATGGTGGTCAAACATGCATGTGTAACGTAAGTGGTTAGAGTAAAGTACTATGTGACATGCGTGACATTTGGTTGGTCAACTCTTTGAGTACCGCAAGGCCAATTAAGGTTACGAAATCGGGTCGGGCGGTGACTGTGATAAAAAAGTTGGATGGGTCGGTGTGTACACATGGCGCATGAGGAGAGAGACCCAAATTATTAGATCTGGATCCACGTGAACTCAACAACTACTACACCACCCCATGCTAGCTTTCAAGTGGTTCATTTTACGACCTAACACTGAGAAATTTACGGTTTATGTTGTATTCGAGTATAGGTTGATTCTTATTTGAGTTAACGTACAATTAGAATGTTCAATAATGATTTGGAACTTTTATATTCATGCGATAATTAGGCCATTTTGGTGTTGTAAAAATCCATTTATACAGCCGATTTATCAATGCTTAAGCGATAATTAATTAGCAACTAGCGGCTTGATTTGCGTTAATTGGCAAAAGAGTCAGTCAACGGTGATCAAACTCGTTGGATGCCTTTATACATCTTTTTTAAGATTATCATCACAGTCTAACCTCAATTTCTAACAAGATCACATGATTCTAAGAAGTAGCCAAATAATGGCAAATGTGACGGTTGAGTTTTCATCTGTCATACCGGTTTTATTTAATTTAGCATTTTTATTCGTTGTTTTTATAACAGAAAGGTTAAGTCTTATAACCTTAAAACTATTTGAGCATCAAAGAGCTCGTATGGTCATCTATTGAACCATTTAGTAAAGATATACTCCTTTCGTCTCAAAATATAAGTCCATTTTTGATTTTTTTAAGTTTTTTCTTTGTCACTTTTACCTTAATTATTTTTTGTCATGTTATATAATATTTGATGAAAAGTATATCAATGAAAATGTATTCAAAACATAAGTCTATTTATATATTTTGCATCAATAATAATAATAATAATAATAATAATAATAATAATAATAATAATAATAATAATAATAATAATAATAATACTCTCTCCGTCCCTAAATAAGTGTCCACATTTGACTTTTGAAGTCTTACTTATTCAACTTTGACCTTAAATATTCTTATTTATTTTATATAATACTTGATGCAAAATATATGAATGAATTGAGTTTTATGTGTATTTTAATTTGGTATAATTTTTATCAAGTATTATATAACATAACTAAAAATATTTAAGGTCAAAGATGCACAAAAGAGACTTCAAAAGTCAAACGTGGACATTTATTTAGGGACGGAGGGAGTAATAATAATAATAATAATAATAATAATAATAATTATACAGTCTTAACTAATCTGTCTACGTCTTAAGTAGTTATGTGTAGCATCTCAGCATTAACAACATGTTTTGGTTTCTTCTGATTTTCACGTGGTCCTGCATTTGGTTTCGCCTGGTTTTGACTGCATATGTCTGTCTGCTTGAAGCTGCTCTTCGTCTACCTCTGTCGGTTCTTTGTGCCGCTGAATCTGTATATGTTTTCTTCATCTGCTGTCTGCCTGAAAATGCTCTTCGTCTACCTCTGTTCGGATCTCTTTGCCGTTGAATCTGAATATGTCAGTCTGCATCTGTTCGCTTGAAACTGCTCTTCATCTACCTCTGTTCGGACCTCTCTACTGAATCTCTGTCTACTACATCTGTTTGTCTGAATCCGCTTGTCCGAATCTGTAATTATCTGTCTGAAGTTGCTCTGCCTGCCTGTTCTACTCTTGTTCATCTCCGTACTTCTGTTGCTCTACTCTGAATCTGCATCTGGGTTTGTTTTGTTTCGACTTTGGTCCGCCTATTTCAGACTTGACTGATTTCGCGATGTTGGTACTTTACAGTTTGAATTGCATCAGATTGAGACTACGTCTAGCACTGAGTTTGAGGTCCGGGACACTCCGAAGCTGCGTGCTTTGTTTCCAGCTTTAGTTTATTATGTGTATGATAACCTCCCAATGTTCACCGCTGCGGCATTGTGAGTTTGAGGGAGGGATGTTAACTAATCCGGCCCATTGGCTCGGCTCGTTGGTTTAGGCCCGTCTAATACTTATGGTTAGGTTTTGTTATTTTCCTATTTAATGTAATATAGTCGATGTAATTCATTGAATCTGATCAATATATTGTTCATTTTCCCTCTTTGATTTCTACAATAATAACATGTAAGGAACCATGTCTGATCACTCGTCTCATCCGCACTCAAAAACAGCGTTGCTTAAGAGCATGGTTCTAAAAAATGCGACATGCCGGCGCCAAGGTGTCGCTAAGGCGTGAGGCGTGACCTGTATGTTACGAAATAGACGAAGGCGTCAACTCTAGGCGTGGCGTGAGATGAGGCGAAAAAAGGCGTGATAAGGCGTGAGGCGTGACGAGTTCTTTTTATTCAATTCCTATAACTTTTTTTTTTTTTATTTTTATTGAAGAATATTACATTTAAGGATATTTTTTTTTACCTTATTCATTATGTATGATATAAATATAGAAATATTTTTATATTTTGTGTCGCCTTATGGCACACTTTAAAAACGCAAAAGCTTCACCTTGGCTGCTAAGGCATGAGGCTTGATCAAGTCGTCGCATCACCGATCACGCCACGCGCTATTTATAACCTTTGCTTAAAGTAACAATATTGAAAACAATGCAAAATATGAGGACTAAAATGAAACACTGGTCCGTATACACGGTCACATGCATACAAAACAAATAGTATTCCTCTTAATTTAATACTGCATGTATATACAAAATACACAGAAATATACGATGTGACACATTCATATAACCCAAGATTTTTTTATATGAAAAGGAATCTCTCGTGTTTATATAGAGACATATAATTATATATAACGACATCACACCCTCTTCACATTGCTAAGTGGGCTTCACCGGAAAACATTTATACCGGTGTCACAAAAAACTACTCTCATAGGTTAGTAGATCTCGATGACCCATTTGTCCATTACCATTGGTTTTTGTTTTATGATCCGATATTAATGCTAAAAAGTGTGTGCTTATATGTTTATGTGTGTTGTAATGATTATTTTTCTAGCACTACGTTTAACATAATGCTTTTAATAATGTTATTGACTTTTTTGGCTATGTGTTTTGCTTTATGTTTACTGTTTTCAGGTTTAAAGGAAAGTTGTACCACTTTTTATTATTGGATCTATAAGTTTCATCTTTGATTTCATTTTCTCATTCTGAAAATGAGGTCGAAATTGGCGAATAGGTGTTTAAATTTGTCACAACTTTCGATTCCATGTCGACAAGAAGCCAGAAGGAGTTTGACACATGTTGCACTCGCGTACCGGTTTGTTCACCGGCCCGCGATGTTTGGGATGAGAGTGAATGTGTCCGAGTCATTGAGGAAATGTTGTCCGATTAAACGCGCGGTTGCTGTAACCGCGAGTTTAGACTCGGAGTTTTCTGATGAGGAATTCTCGAAAAAGATTCAAGAATTGGCTCTTCGGTTTCAGGTAAAAATGAATAGAACACATACCTCCGGGTTTGTTCTGTTTTTATGAAATAAGCTGTCTTGATAAACAGTTTTCAGAACTGCTTATCAAGACAACTTATTTCATTTACTAGTTTGGTCTCCTATATCAAAACGTAGTAATCAAATAGTCACATATTTATTTATCTACTTTATCACAGGTTTCGGATGACACTGACACTAAAGAGGATTACGATAGTTCAAAGTTACCCGACTGGCCTGGGGACATGAATCCAGCAAGCATAGAACGAAAAGCAAACAGTGTCGATTTACCATTTTCGTTACGAATCATCAAAAAAAAGAAACAATGGCAAGAAGGACTAAAAGAAGCTAGCGAATCCGCTTATTGTTCAGTAAAAAAGGCCTTCTCATCAATGGTATTCATAATCCGAGAACTCCAAAGCTACACACTTCATATGCGAGAACACTTGTTTTACGAAGACCTACAAGAAATCCTCGTTCGAGTTCAGAAAGAAATGAACGCATCATTCGTGTGGTTATTCCAACAAGTGTTCTCACAAACACCAACTTTAATGGTCTACGTCATGATTTTATTAGCAAACTATAGTGTCCACTCAATGTCCAACAGTTTCGCACATGCTGCAGGCCCACCACCTGCAGCAACTGAAACTGTTGTACAACATCACACTAGTGACAACACTATTTCCACCCGTTTTGACACCTCAACAGTTAAGTCGTTTAAAAGTTTTAAAACGACTTCTGTTGGGGGAAATAACGGAGGGGGAGGGAAGCTCCCCGGGATAGCTAGTGGGACAGACGGGGAGGGAAGGTTTCCCACGCGGGTAAGCGAGGAATCCGTCTCGGGTCAAGTGAGTGAAGATGAGGAGTGGAAAATGGTTGTGTGTGAAGCCGATAAAATGCAAGGTGTGATTGATGGTTTAGATCACGAGACGATGAAAAGATTTGTAGCACCTGTTTCAGTGACCTTAACCGAAGAAGATACCGAAGATTATTTGAAAACGGAACTGCTATATCAAACGGGTTTGTCACAAGAACCCAATAACCCGTTACTTCTTGCGAACTATGCTCAGTTTCTCTACCTCGTTGCACGTGATTACGATAGGTACTAATTTTTTATAATTTATTTTATTTTATTTTACTTTTTTCTTTCTTTCTATTGGTAGTTCATTATTTTATTTCAGATTTAAAATATGATTTTTTTTAGAAACGTTTTCCAATTTTCTTCATATAAATTTTTTTTATAAAAATTTAAGTCTGAAATTCTGATGGAAGAAATTAAAAATAACATGTATAGCATTATTAGTTACTTATTGAATTATTCTCTTTGAAAAAAGTAGTATATCATTTCAAACTTTGCTACGTTTATACATACAATTTTCAATGCACGTCAAAACAAAGGGCTTGGAAAACTACTAAACGAATTGCCTTTTGTAACAATAGCATTGATTATTTATTATACAATTTTAAGTCTGAAATCCTGATGGGCCATATAGTAATATATTTCTTCAATTTATTGAGCACAATACGTCAAAAGTGCGAGAAATATCTCTATCGTCCTATCTTATCACTAGTGGGGCTTGAAAATATGTGGTGGTTTCTTTTTTTGGTAAAGAAAAAACATTTTGTTGATATTTATTTGTCAGTTTCTATTTTCTATACTAGCCCATTAAAATTTGTACTCATTTTGGTCCATAAACAGAGCCGAGGACTATTTCAAGAGGGCATCAATTGTTGAACCTAAGGACGCAGAAGCGCTAAACAAATACGCAAGTTTTTTATGGCAATGTCGAAACGACTTGTGGGCTGCCGAAGAGACTTATTTGGAAGCGATTTCCGCTGATCCTAACAACTCTTTTTACGCGGCAAATTATGCACATTTTCTATGGAGTACGGGTGGTGAAGATACTTGTTTCCCTCTAGATGCACCGGAAAATTCGTTTTCTAGTGATATGTAAATTAGCCACCATCGTACAATACTCGGGTTTAGCTTAGATAGTTGGAATAAAAAACGATCTAGGCTGGAAAATGGACGTTTTGAGGTGGTGAATGATGGTGGAGAGTGCACAGCGGAAACTTTTAATTTTGTATAATTTCGATTTCCCTACGAAAGAGGACTCCCAAGGGAACAAAAGCTGTAATTAAATTTTGTTGATATAAAAATATAAGTGAAAATGAATTTAGGTGAACGAATAGTAGTACAGTTGATTCTCATTTCTAATGCACTAAGGGTGTGTTTGGTAGAGAGAAAAGAAGACAAAGAAATGGAAATATTTACATATCTCTTGTTTGGTATGCCAAGGAAAAAAAAAAGCGGAGAATTAATTCTCCTTCCAAATTCTCGCTAGTGCTTTTTTTTGTTTTGTTATTTCCATCTCTTTTGGAATGGAAATGGTATTCTCCATGTTTTGTTTAGAAAGTGGCACACGTAAATAATTGTGATAATGAACGTGGGCATATAAAAATAAGTACGACTATTTTTTTTTCTTTTATAAAACTAACTATTTTTTAATGACTTAATTGGTAACTAGTAACTATTTTTGCACTAGTTCTTCAAATTCGCAAAAATAAAATTAGTAAATAAAAAAATTTATTTCTTATTTCTCGGGTCAAGTCTCTGTTGTTACCAAACAATGGAATTCATCAAAATTCTCTACTGATTTCTATTCTCTGAATTTCTAATCTCTGCTTCATTTCATTTCTCTGAATTTCTCTCTACCAAACGTGCCCTAAAAGTCGTTCATAAAAAGTCCTTTAGTAGAATCTTATGTCTAAATTGATATCGCAAAGAGAATTATTAGCTAATGGTCTAGATACTTTTCATACGTGCTTACGATAAACTTCCGAAAATAAAAAAGTTTTACTTTGTTAAATATTCTGAGTTCAAATCATGTAAATTAAACGGTTAAAAGTCAGATACCATGATTAAAAAATAAATACTCTTAAAAGTCAGATACCATGATTAAAAAATAAATACTCTTTCATACGTATATTGGTTTTATTTCTATTTTAGGGCTAATTCCATATATACTCGACCTAAACATTATAATTTCATATTTACCTAAAATATGTTTAACTACATTGTATATCATGCATTTAAAACTTGTATTTTTAGTATATATGACATTTTAATGTTTAGTTCGAGTATATATGAAATTATCCCTTTATTTTACACTTCATGTTGGAGAAATCTATAGTATATTTGTTTTCGAAAAAAAGTGTATCTAAATGAAACTATAAGTAAGAAGGTTTGAAGTGTTCTTGACGAATTAAATGGAGTCAATTCCAATTTCACGTGATCAAACAAAAAAAAGTGATTGCGATTGGCAAGGCGGCATCTTTTGACAAGTAGTAATGTCTCCTTACCGTTCAAATTGCATCTTATATTTTCAATATTATTGATTTATTGTAACATGAAGTACTTTCATCGCCCATGCGAAAACATAAGAACATACGCAGTGGTAACCTGTGTTAGTTAAGTGTCACGTCAGCGACACATCAGCTTAAACACTTTCATCTTAACTCACAAAAAAACACCCTCAACAATAACTCAACAACAATTTACAAAAACACTCTTTCATTTAGGGGAGAAAGTGATTTTTATTTATTTATTTATTTATTTATTTTTTTTACTAAAGTTGCATGTTAACGCCGAGTTAAGGGCTTAACTTCCCACGTTAACGCCACCTTAACGCAATACCATGCAATGGGTAACTTGGGTTTAACGCGAGTTAAAAGCGGTTTAACGTCGGCTTGGCGTTACCATTGTTTATGCTCTAAGGTAATTTGTGAAATATGATACGCTATTTGTTTTTAATTTTTTTTTCTTATAGATATTTGGTATCTCACATTCGGTAAATCAGATATTCTCTCGATCTCTAATTTTATAGTTCATGCTTACTTTTTATGATGTCTCAAAATAAAATAATTATTTATTTTTCTTTTTAAGTAGTAAAAAAAAATTTAGTAGGAGAATATTCTATTTAAGTTATTAAAAATTATAGTGGTTTCACTTTTATTAAACTATGTAATTTTTGTCTCATGACAATAATTTTTAAACGCAAGGAGTAGTATTTTACATTAGGTTACCCCAACGCAGTAGCGTGAGGGGTTGGGAAGCACACATACAAGCGTGAAATGACATTGGCCATGCTCCGTGAAAGGTTGGCAACGGACAAGGTGGAGCAGCGAAAGGTGGTTTCTTCATCTTTAGGAAATCGTGCGGTAGTGGGACACAAAGCTCAAGTATCTGTTTGATACTTAAAATAATAATAATAATAAATAAAATAAATAAATAAATAAAATTATCCGATTTTCTTTTATAAATATCTCTCATTTATACATTTTTAAATACAACTTCACATTTTATATACTTTCATTCTCTCATATCATTTTACTTATCAACTTTTACTACCAATATGTCTCAACGCAACACTGCTCAAACACACAAATCGACAACAACGAAACACTACTCGAAGCAATCCCCCGACACCCCGAAGGAACATTCAATATCGTAAATATTTCACCAACAAACCAACTTTCAACCACAAGCACACTTTCACCAACCTTAACATAACTATCCATACCGAAACCCATACCCTCAATAAACCGCGTTTAGCCAATATTCCCAACAAAACGCGTTTAGCCAATTCTCGCAACCAAATTACGGCATTCAAAACATGTTCCCATTCGACAATACCAATTACGGCTCACAAATGTATATGGTCGGTTCGTCGTCACAACCAAATGTAAACCAACCTACGTCTCTCATCCCTTTAATCTCGACGAAATGTACTTACCTCAATATTCGGAAACCATGGATCCCGTTCGTGAGGAGTCTCTCGTCAAAGAAGCGTCACCAGTTGTGAAGAAGAAGGTGACAAAAAGACGTTTAAAGAAGGTGGTTTTTAAATTTCGATGAAAAAAGGTCTATTGGGTGGACAGCTGAAGAAAAAAATGTATTGTGCAAAACTTGGGTTCGTATATCCGAAGATAACATTATTGGTAATAATAGAAAGGATGCTTGATTTTGGAATGCAGTTTTAGACTGCATTAAGGCAATTTGTACTGTAGCCGAACGTCCGACCTACGATATGGTCAACGGAAAATGAAAGCCGGTGCACTAAGAGTTGTTGTATTTTGCGGTGTGTACAATAGCATACCTCCGATTAGTGGAGCCGGAGATGCGGATTACCTCAAAGCAGCACTTTTGGAATATGAAGTTGAATATAGACACAAGTTTACACTTGTGCATTGCTTGGAGGTGTTGAAGGATTGTGAGAAATGGAAAAAAAAGGTGCAAGTTCCGAGCTTTTTAGCGGCTAAACAAGGAAAGAGTAAGAGATACAAGTCTTGGGACTCTAATTCAGGATTCAACACGTCACAGTCTAGTGGTTTTGATTTGAATTTGGAAGATGAAGACAACGAAAATGAGGATTTCAGGAAGTTCAACGCCCAGTTCAATGTCCAGTGGGCAGGGACTGAGCAAAAGCAATAAAGAAGAAAGTCGAAATCATCGTCTAGTGCAGGATTTGTGAATGAGGAAGAGTTAGATAGGTTGATGGTCAATGAATATACATCTTCCGATTAGACTTTCAACAACAGAAGGCTATCGACCATGGAAGCGTTTGTGGAGCTCAAGCGAGAAGAATTGAGACTTAAAGAGATGGAGCAATGTCAAAAAGACGAAGCTTTCTATTTTCAGTCATTGCATAACTTGACTCCAAAACAACGCGAAGTGGTCGAGATGCAAAGGCAGGTGATAAAGGTTAGGTTAAAATTTTCATTTTAGTTTGCGTGTTTTACTATCCATGTAGTGTTTATATTTTTAATTCCGTATTGTATTTTTAATTCTGTACGTTTTACGTTTTTAATTTATGTAATGTTTTTATGAATTTAATAAATCAAAGTTTTAGTTTAAATAAATAAAAAAATGTGTTGATAGGTGAAGTGGTGTGATATGGTTGGGAGTGAAAAGTGAGATGATCGTGAAGGAGAAAGAAGGCTCATGTGGCCCTGAGGAGAAAGATGAAATAATGTGAGGGTTGGGGGTAGTCTTATATCTCATATGTGTTAGAAGAAAGTTAAAAACTTAGGGCATGTTTTGTAGGGGGTTATGGGGGTGAGGAATGAGAAAGATAATGAAAAAATGTGCTTGATAGAGTATAATGCAATAACCTATTATCAAATAGTAGGTAATGGGTAATTACCTGATAGATTGGGAGGAATGTTTTCTTTCCCTTTGCCTTTCCTCACCATTATTATTGCTTTCTTTTTCCCTTTTCCTGAGTTTGAACCAAGCACACCCTTAAAGCTCGTAACATTTAGGTTAAATGGGTCACACATACAGCTGGGTCAAAGGCCTTCAGTGATCCAACGGACTTGTATTCGAGTGACATATCAATTACCCCCTTCGTCCCAAAATAAGTGTCAGGTTTGACATTTTGAAGTATTTTTTTTTTCAATTTTTACTTTAAATATTTTTATTTGTGTTATATAATAGTTGATGAAAATTTTACTAATGAAAATACATTTGAAACCCAATCCATTCATATATTTTGCATCAAGTATTATATAACAGTATAACACAAATAAAAGTATTTGCGGTCAAAATTAAACAATAAAGACTTTCAAAAGTCAAACAATATTTATTTTGGGATGGAGATAGTAAAAAAGATTAAGAAAAATATAAAGAGCTTTGCTATACCCTTCTACCATTTTATCCTACAAATACTCCTACACATACAACAATATTATATAGTTTTTTTCCATTCATTCTCTCTCTATATCCAAACCGTCAGTTCTGACAAGTGTCATCATCCTCTGAGTAGACACATTTGTAGGTACATTTTATAGGAATGTTTAGCATTTCTCAAATATAAATATAAGATATACCCAAAGAACGCTATTTTCATATGTTTTTGTCTTTGCCATTTACAAGAAAAAAGAAACTATTCTCTTTAATTGTCCACAGTTTATAACTTTTGAACAACATTTGATATTTTTTTCTAGAAATTACTAATGTGTTATCTAATCTGGTATTTTGCATTATTATTATATGTTGTTTTCAGTGATCAAGTACAAAAGTTTAAATGTGATTATAGAATCACTAATTGCATAAGGTTTACTACTGTATTATCTACTTTGGGATGACGAAAGGATCATACCATTACCATTCGAGCCTTTTTTTTCATGCTTTTCCTCGAGGTTTGGAGAAAGCTGAAATCAAAACTCCAGTCGTTGCATTTCTTTCTGTTACTTTGAAAGTAGCTGCTTCAGTTTCAGTCACTCGAATTTTTTATAGTCCATTTTATTTCTCATCATTGTACTGTTTGTTGGCCATAATTCATGAACTCAGTTTCCATAATCAATATATAGTGACTAATAAAGTAAAAATAGATATCTAAATTGTGTGAACCTAAAACAAAGTTAGTAGTCGAGATATTTTGCATGTTAGGTTCTTAACACATGAAAAGTGCCATAATTATTGGTGGTACCATCTGCAATAATAGTGGTACGATATAAGAATGACGTGGAACGTGCTTTTGCGTCAATATAAAGTGTACAGTACTGTACTATCACTTTGGTAGTTTGGCATTCGTCGAATAAAATAGATACTGTACTATAATATTCATTAAGGGAAACCTTTGTACATCTGCTTAGGAGTTTGCAACACATCCCTCACCCCAATTCCCTTCACTCACTTACACCCAATCCCTTTATGCCACATCATCCTCCCACTTTTTCCTTCCCTCACTCAAATTTTGTTGGCAACACACCCCTCACCTTTCACTCACTCATTTCCACTTTCAACGTTCCATAATTAATGATGCAACGGTCACTTTTTGAAGCCAAACCGTGCGGTAAACTTCCCCGAATGGGGGCCTCCCGCGTACACCCCAAACCACCGGCGGCGGTGTTACCGAGCGGGAACCACCCCGCACCGTATGTTCCCGTGGGTGTTGCCAACGCCCTTACAAGGTTGATACCAGTGCACCAATATACCAAATAGTCACATCCTCACATGGTTTCACTTGTGATGCAATTTTGTACATACATCTTGTGCCAACACGCGTTTAAAAAGTGATATTTACTCGTACATGTATTTAAGCAAACTGCCATATTTGTATATTTCATATATGGTATGTCTATTATAGCACAACAAGGGAAAGGATCCTCTCAAATTGAGGATAAATTGATTGATCAAGTTAGAAAAATATCAACCTTTGGATCAAATTCAATGGCTCAAATCAAAAGAATAAGAGATGATTTGAGCCATTGAATCAAATCCAATGGTTGATATTTGTAACTTGATCAATTAAGTTATCCTCAACTTGAGAGGATCCTCTTCCCAAACATATATTGTAGGCAGTGGGGTCTCTATGTTTATTGAGATCCGGTGCAAAATTTAGTTTAACGAACAATCAGGGTTTAAAAGTAAAAATTAAACAAATCCTTAAAGAGATAAAAATGAGAAATAATCATTATGAAAGCGTTTCTCATATTTAGCATTTCTCGATGTAACTTCGTGAATCAAATATTTGTAATCACCATACATATCATATAAAAATTTTGAGGCGTTATAATTTGGAGGCCCTCTACAATTACACACATCGTCCACCCTCTTATACTGCTCTGTTCTAAGAGATAATCCTGTGTAAAGTTTGTTGCTTATCTTAAGAGTACTTCTGGTATCTTAGGAGGTGTTTATCTTAGCTTATTTGATGAGCTTATAACAAGTTTATTTGAAAATTAATAAGCTCGTAAGCTCATTCTTTTGTAGCTTATACGCTTTATCCACTTGAGTTTATATATTTATATCAGGACTAAGGTATAAGCTCAATGTGATAAGAACATAAGCCACTAAAATTTCACTTATGAGTTTATCAATTTTTAAGTAGGCTCATATGCCAAACAAATAAGCCTAGACAAACACACCCTTAGAGATGATTAATACCATTAATTTCTAACATGAGTGATTCGTGCTAAAATGAACAAACTAGATATATATGCATTTTACTCAAATGTATTTTTAGACGCGGATATCACATTATCACCTATCATATTGTGAAAGAGAAAAATAAAAGGAATAAGATTAAATATATGGGTCGTAGTGACGATCAAAATTCAGTTGTAGTGGTTGGATGGGGAAATGATGTGGTCGGGCAAAACCGGGTTCACAAAGTAATGGTGTTATTGATTTGGTAATTGAGGCCAAACACAAAATGACGCCCAAAACATGTGAATGGAGATGGTAAGTTGGTAACACATAGCTACTTGCTAATCATGTCTCCTAGCTCCATCACTCTTTTGTGCCATTTGCATGTGCAAATACCACATCAAAATTACTTTCCACATCTATATATATCCATAATCAATGATAGATCCATAATGATCTGGATTTTGTTCGAATAGGTTTTCAACGAATAGACGTGACATTGAACCTACGTGTTCAAAATCTAGAATCCAACGAATAGACGTGACATAAACATGCATTAACGAAAACTAACATCCATACATATCACCCCTCGAAAGCGAGGTAAGTTCTTCAAAAAAAGTAACATCCCAACTAAACCCTAAATTGTTTAATTTTAAAAAGCATAACGGTCAACCTAGTAAGCTACTTTGATTTCTTTCACGATTAACCCACGAAAATGATATCTGCAGATTTTTTGCCATAAGTGAAAATCATCCACTAGAGCGGCTAGATTCCACGGCGGAGGAGATTCTAAAGATGTTAACAAGATAGCCATTTGATTCTAAGGGATTTTTGTTGTTCGCTGATAACGCTCATTTCGTACATGTTTTAGTCGCGTTATTTGCTTGTTTGTGCATTGTATTTGGTTGTGTTTGTGAACATATTGTGTAGAAAAGGTACAAAAATATATGTTAGGATTAAGATACAATCAAGTCCAAGGAATAGCTAGAAAGATGGAGAAAAGATGTTTAATCAAGAGCTTTTGCACAATGGTTGATTTCGTCCCATAATAAAGTCTTCGGGAAGTTCATCAAAGATAAAGAATCAAGTTATAAAGACTTCCGAATTCAAGAAAAGATCAAGTGTTGATGTTATGAATGAAAGTCACATGCGAAGTTTATTATAAAATATGTTTTTCTTCTTCCCAAGGTTTAAGAGAAACAACAAAGGTTTAAGTTCAAACCAAAGGTTCAATACAAATATTACAAATCTTATGCTGAAACCTGAACCTTGGGTTTAGACTCAAACCTTGGGTTCATACACTCCTGGCTTCTTTAAATGATCATTATTAATGATCCAACTCTTCAAGTGGGTTGTCATTATGCTTCATTTACTTCAAGTGCAGAATTTTTATGACACTTTGTGCCCAAGAAACTTGCTTGTTGGCCTAGCTTTTTTATTAATTAGAAGCCTAGCCAAGAGAGAAGACACCAATCTATCATCTATTATCATCTACAAGTTAACCAAATATTCTCTCGAGGCTACAAAGAAGAAGAAAACGCAGGAAAGAGTTTACTTTCATTCATCATCAATCATTGTAATCATTCAAGGAATCATTGTTGATCATCTAATAATTGTTCCTAACTTTTGTAATCATCATTACAACCATTGTAAGACTCTTTAATCATGTTTTCAAGTGATATAATTTATGTGATTGTTTCTTTGTTTTCCATGAGTGGCTAAGTACCTTATGCACTTGCCTAGATGATGTTTGTTGCATGAATGTTGATTGATTATGACTCTATGGTTCTAATTTCATGAAAAGCTAATACTAAGATCGAAGTATTCTTTCAAAGTTTTCATAAACAAAAGAGTTATCAAGTTTGGTTGATTATTAATGGTGTAATAGGTCGAAAAAGACATTGTTATTTAATCAATTGCAAAACCTTTGTCTATGAAGGATTTACCTTATGTATTGGCCATTTCATAAGTAACTTGGTTAAACTTGGAAAGCTTAAAAAGGATAGTTGTCGATTACTTGTGAAACGATAGCGAATCAAGTGATTGAATTGTATTAGTCTTAATTTGATCAAGGCTTCATATTGTTTTTGTTATCTTAAAATCTTGACGAGGATTGAAAGTATTGAAAACAAGGGGATTAGTACACAAACTAATCAAATTAGAACACCATCTAATTTATTGATCATAATTGTTGAGAACCATTGTCATAATCATATCATTTGAAGTGTGCAAACTAGTCTAGGTAAGTGTAGTTTTTAATATATTGAATTTACATCATCATCATTATTTACTTGTTTGAGAATCGCTACTTAGTATCGTTATTATCAAAACTCACGTTTCGTAAAACTAAACAAATCCTTGTGAACGACCTCGGCTTACCATTTCATCTCTTACTACACACGGACGAGTATACTTGCTCGTATGTGTTTCGTTTGAATCATTGGTAGATCGTGTTATAAATTTAAAACTTGCACTCTCGACACACATCAAGTTTTTGGCGCCGTTTCCGGGGATTTGATCACGTTTTCGTGAGGTTTTGTTCATAATTTTTCGTCACTAAGTTCGTTTTCATAAGCCCGTTCATTAAAAAGTTCTTTGAAATTCGCCCAGGAAATCGCGGTTCACTTTTGAACTTTGCGGTTCAATTTTTTTGTGTGACCCGTCGACCCCTGAACCGCCCGGTTCGTAACCGAACCTTCCCGGTTCGAACGCTTCTGTGAACCCTCGCCAAAATTGACCTACCAAACCGGCGGTCTAAACCTGAACCGAACCGGTTCTGCCCATTCTGTTTGACCTGTCCCGTTTGAACCGCCCGGTTTGAACCTTTCTGTGAACCAAACCCCAACTCTGAACCGTCCGGTTCAGAACTGAACCTCCCGGTTCGTCACAAACTGTTTTTTAAAAAAAAAAAAAAAAATCTTTTTAATTTTTCTTTCTTTCTTGTTTTGTAATCCTTTTCGTTTGGCTCATTTTTCTTGTGCATGACCACTCGTTCTACGAATGAAGAATTGAGTACACCCTTGTCTAACCCCGAAAGTTTATTTCGCAAAAAGAGAATTCCATTCGGACCACACAATCGAAGAAGACCAAGAACCGTTAATCCACCGTTTGAAAACCTTTCCGAAGTTCATCCAATCATTGATTTTATTCTTGAATTACCATTTCCAATGGCCGACGATCGACCCATGTGGGCCACCAATAGGGTTGTAGCTCCTACACCCGGTGCCGCAATTGTTCCCGTTAATCTTGGAGATAACTTTACTATCAAAGGTCATCATCTTTCGATGATTAAAGACAATCAATTTGATGGTCGAGTCCGATTCGATCCACACAAACACATCGCTGATTTTCTTGAAATTTGTGACATGTTTCGATACACAGGTACCGAAGCTAACTCAATCAAACTCAAACTCTTTCCATCGTCTCTCACCGGAGAAGCGAAGATTTGGTATAACGAATTAAGCCCCGGAGTGATCACTACTTGGGATGAAATGAGTGAAGCATTTGTTGGACGTTTCTTTCCACCGACCATGTTTGATCGACTCCTAGGTGAAGTTCGTAGTTTTACTCAAAAGGAAGGAGAAAATCTTGTCAAAGCTTGGCTTCGAATGAAAAACATGCTACGAAGTTGTCATGGGCATGGCTTGTCTCGTGGTAATATCATTCAAATCTTTTACCATGGTCTCGATGACACAACACAAGGTATCCTTGATGCCGGAGGCATTTTCCTTTACAAGACCCCTAACAAAGCTTATACTTTACTAGAAGATCGTGTTCTTCTTAAGCTCGATTGGTCTAAAGATGCAAAAAAAAACAAACCTCAACGAAAAACCTTTGCATTCGCCGAAGGATCAAATGAAAATTCCAAAATCATGGACATGATGAAAGATCTCACCACCAAAATCGATTCTAAATTCCAAAGTATCCAAAAAGAAATCAAAGATATGCGTGATGGATGCCGTAATTGTGGTGGAAACCATTCATCATCCGAATGTGATGATAAACCTATGGAAAGTCCCAATGCCGAAGCCAATTACATTTATGGAGGATATCGAGGAGGAGGAGGATATCGTGGAAACTAATACGGTAGAAATTCTAGAGATTGGCAAGATCGTCCACCGAGGGATGATACTCGTAGTGCCCAACCTCGTGATGATAACCGTTCGTCATCACAAACACCCGAAAAGAAAAATGAAGAATCTGAATTCGAAAAAACCATGCGTGAATTCGTTGTTGCACAAAGGTCAACAAATGAATTTATCAAAAATCAATTCTTCAGCCTCAAAACCAAAGTCGAATAAGGACAAAAGAACCATCAAGCTTCTATCCAGGACCTTGAAACCAAATTTGGTCGTTGATAACGCTCTAATTATATATTCCTTGAGCATTATATTATATGTTTTATGATCGATATGTGTGAAATTTTGGTACTTAATAGCATGAAATGAATGCAGGTTCACTCTCGGATGTTCTAAGCATGATACATCACAAAGACATACTATTTCACCACTTGAAGTAAATAAATAAGAAATCTTCTATGATTAGCTTTTTATGCAAGCAAAGTGTGCCGGTTTCCAAGCTAAGTGCGCCACACTTGTCCTCTCGGTCAAAGGAAGTCAATAAATAATATTTAATAAAAGTGCGCCGGTCTTATATCCGAAGTGCGCCATACTCCCTCTGCATTTATGAAACTTTGGCGCCAAGAAAATAGCAAAGTGCGCCGTACTCACAATCTAAGTGTGTCGTACTTCGCCTATCAGATAGCCTATTAATAAAGCTCATTTGCAAGCATTTGAACTCATCACTCTATAACCAATTTCCACTAAGTTAATATCAGAAGTGCTACGTGATCCTGAGCCATTGGCAGACGTGAACGAATTGGAACGGGGGCGTTATACTTGTTGGTGTCGAACTCTTGGTTACTTGTGACACTTGTGTAAGTTACCCTCTAGTCACATATATACACAAATGCGTGACAAATATTTTACGAAATGGTCACACAAGTCGGATCAAGTGTGGCTGTTTATTTAAGGCTGGTACATTTAGTCACGTAAAAATGTCACCGTGTGACCGTTCAATAACGACCATGTGTGACGAAAGGTCATTTTTGGCCTAGTGTAAAGAGGGAAGGACGGGAATATACTTTGTATATAATTACTATATACTCGTATATAGGAATGGTTAGGGAAAGATCTTCTAACCAAAAAGAAGTCTTAAGATGTAGTGAAAACCGGAGATAAGGGAGAGAAAGAATTCAGATCTATGTAGAATAAGAATTCTCATCATGAGTATCATATGAAATGATAGAGGAAGTGTGTTTAAGGGATTTTTTTTATTTTTATTTATTTATTTATTTATTTTTTGTGAAATGGTGGAGGTATGAAAGGAGTTTGTCATACATGACATAAAATGTCATGGAATAACGGAAGAGGAAGTCACAACCGCATAAGGTTATAAATAACTTGTTATACTTAGATTTCTAACAAGCGTCGTTATTTATGCCAAATGTCGTGTTGTTGGATTTAAGAGGGTAGGGTTTTTAGGCAGATTGCCCGAGGAAAGAAAATCAATGGAAGAGAAAAAAATAGGGGACGGATTCTATAGAATGAAGCTTTAGGCTTTTCCCAAACCTAAAGTTCATGAACGAGTATCCTTATGAGACGGTTCTCAACAAGGACTTGGGTTTTAAATCGAAACCCATTCAAGTTAGGGGTTAAGAGTGATAAGAGTCTATATGTCTAAGGCGTCGGGGTCCTAATATTTCTAAGGGTTATGATGGAGTAAGGGTTTAAGGGTTTAAGGCGGGTTATAACAAGTACTCACTTGTTATGTTTTTATGGGTTATTCCTAAATTCTTAGGGATTCTTACAGGGTTCAGGATGACCTAAAGTAATCAAGGAAAAGTATACCTAATTCTAGGTTGACTAGGTTATCCTAGTTTTTGAGGGACACCAGGAAGTATCGATAAGATATACCTAAGTCTTATTATTGCTTTCTTATCTTACATATCTTAAAAGTATTACTATACTTAACCATCCTAAAGCAAGATTCTTAAGGCATACTACTTAAAGGTTTCTTCCAAGGTTTTTCCTAAATCTAAGGGTTTATAGTGTTTCCTAAATTTGATTGATGACTTTCCTCGTCATCATCAATCATCTTTTCTAAGGTACGGATTCTAAAACGGGCAAAGGCTNGAGAGAACGATCAATCCCCCGGTACTTGCCACTACACTATACTACATCGGTCAGGTACACTGCCTGGTGGGGATTGCAAGCTTCTCGAGATCCCTCGAGAGGTAAAACGTAGTGTGTGTTGCAATCCACGCGCATCAATTTTCTAAGGTTGTCTTAGTGGGATTTTCTCCGACTTCAAATTTCGAAGATGAAGTGGGAGGGTCTACTAAGTAAGGTGTAGGTGCTATAGTATAGGGTTGCTTATGTTCATATCTAGGGTTATAGGCAGGGATGGGTATTCTAGGCATATAAGGTGTTCTAGGGAGAAAGAAACCATGTGGTTCTAACCTAGGTGTGGGAAAAGGTGGATGTAGGATAGTGTTTGGGGAAGTAATAGGTGATGCCTTAGCATATAAATCTCTTATATGTTTTAGGTGTGGGTCATCTATAAAAGATGTAAAGCCTAAGGGTGACGGTGTATCTATACTATTCCTAGGGCTATTCGGGGATTCGGGAAAAAGATTTTTAAGGCTAAAATCAGAATCATTCGGAGAGGAATGAACATTCTCCGTATGGGGTAATAGTAGAGTAGTGGGGAGCAGGCATATCTATCTAGTAATGCAGAAATGAATATATGCTCAAGTAATAGTCAAGTAATACCTAGTATGCAGATCTAATGCACGTATGGCTCTGGGAAAAGGCATCGGGGAGTGAAGTGGCACAAAGGACTTTCTCAGGTATCGGGAAAAATAGTTGTAGTTTAGGTTTTGACCTTGTTCTCTACAACTGAAGCTCTGATACCAATCTGTAATACCCCCATTTTCACGTTTTGCAGCGGATTTAGAGTTGGGGTATTACTTCATGGAATCATAGTTATAGTAATAGAAAACGACTCGAAAAGAGACGTTTTTATAGAATGAGTTATCATTCAATAAAATCATCAGAGTTTTATACGAGGAGGTCCTCAAAATCTAAGTTTGTTATGAAATTTGAATGATAACTGAGTGAAAAGTCCTGCAAGCTTTGTACCACTCCATGCCATAATTTCCACAGAGCTTCGTTACCTAGGATACATGCTTAAAAGTCAACACTAGGTTGAGTGAGAGTCATAGGTTTAGGGTGTGGGTGAATACAAGTTCCCTGGGTCAGTTGTTACACCCATCTGGGAAAAATGTATGTATGTGTGATAATTGTGATGCATGCACAATTATCAAGAGTGGGGTATGTTGCACTAAGCTCATGAAACCGCACTCACAGTCCGGGTCATGGGGGCTGCAAACCCAACCATGAGGGGACAAGAAGGATAACTTGCCAAAGTTAATCCTTAGAGGTTTCAAGTATAGTACTTATTGGTTACCCGGCTGAGGTAAACCAATGGGAGTTGTCAAACTCCAATAGATCTATCAACTATACTCGCGTTCACTTGCGTAAAACCCGCAAGTGATTATGGCTCATGAATTTTAGTTATGTAATGGTGGCAGAATAGTACCACTTGTGCAACAACCAAAGAAAAAGACTTGTATTCGGTTTTTAAAGCAAGTAGCATGTATCCCCCTCACAGGGTTTGGAAAATATTTAGAAAGCGTTTAAAGGTGTGAGGCTATGAAAACTTACCTAGGCTTAAGGCTATGTGATTGATGTTAAAGTGACTAGAGGTCTAGGCTGCTTACTCACGTATCTTAAGGTCTATTATTGTTGTGTAGGCATGTCAAGCTCTAGTTGTTTTGTTTTAGGTTTATTAAGTGTTTTACCTTAAGATTCTTAGATATAATATAACACCATTCAGGCAATCCTAATCCAGAAGTATAACTCCGCATATGAAGCTCCCTACTATTGTATTATGCTGCCAACATAATACTGTTCGGGCCATCATAATTCAGAAGTATATAACTCCTCACACGAAGTTTCCTACTATTGAGTTATATTGTTATTAGAGTTTAGTTATAACATAATACCGTTCGGGCCATCATAATTCAGAAGTATATGCAATAATCGTTTGGGGAGCCAGGGCACTTTAAATCGTAAACCCAACAGACTCGTCAAAACGAAATATCCACATAGTACTCCTCACATGAAGCTCCCTAGTATTGTGTTATGCTTCTAACTTTAAAATAGGTTTGCTATATATATATGAAAATAGTTTACTTTATAACCTTCAAGTTTAATATATTTACAAAATCTACCCTATATTTATAATACTTATATTACTTAAGTTTATAACTATCTAAACTTCACATATTTAGTCCCTATACTTCTATATTTTGAGAAAATGACATATATGACCCTTGGACTTATAAATTTTCAAAATTTACTATTTATACCCTTAACTTTATAACTTTTGCAAAACTAGTCCTTATAAGTTTATAACTTTTTAACTTTTTATCCTAAGGTTATATATCTTTGAAAAAAGGGTCCTTATACTTATAACTTCTAAGAAATTTCAAAAATAGTCCCTAGACTTAATATGTTCAGAAAGTTACCATATATACCCCTATGCATGGAAAGTTTCGCAAAACTAGTCCTAATTCCATGCAAGCTATATTTTTAAGAAAAAAAGGGTTTCCTAGCTTATGGTTAACTATTATAAGCTTAAATAAGTTACCTAAACTAGCTTATAGCTTATGAAAAGGGATTATAGCATATAAAAGACAATTCGACTCATTTTAGGGTTTTAAAAAGATAATGAGCTAGTCCTAGTGATCAAGGCTTAGGAAAGGGGTTCTAAGGGATATAAGGCAACCTATAACTATCCTAGGACTGAAATATAACTAATAGGAGCAAGTATGAAGGCTTACGTGATCTAAAGTGGAGCTAGCGAGGGTTTAGAGTTTTCTCGGCTAGAAATGGAACTCGACAAGGCCTAAGGCTTCTAGTGCTCGACTCCTAGGACTACTAGGACTTGTATACGACTACTAGGACCAGAATATATGAGGTGAAGACAAGTGAAGAGGGGTGAGTTGAAATGAAAGGGTACAAGCCCTATTTATATGGTTGTTTGGAGTAGCGACCAAGAAAAGGGTGATGTGGTGTCGAAGNACTCCTAGGACTACTAGGACTTGTATACGACTACTAGGACCAGAATATATGAGGTGAAGACAAGTGAAGAGGGGTGAGTTGAAATGAAAGGGTACAAGCCCTATTTATATGGTTGTTTGGAGTAGCGACCAAGAAAAGGGTGATGTGGTGTCGAAGAGAGGGAGGGGTGAGTAAGCTAAGCTAGGGGTGGTCGTGGAGAGTGTAAAGAATGACTAGGAGAAGCTATGGAGGTCTAAGAGGCGGTTTGAGAAGGTTTGTGGTGGAGAAGAAGCCGTAGAGTTGGTTTAAGGGTACCAGGTGACGTGTAGGTGATGTAGGTGGGTGCTAGGGTGCTAGGTTAAGCCTAAGGTGGTGTGTAGGCAGCTAGGCTAAGTGCTTGAGGTGCTAGAGGTGCTTAGGGTACTTAGTTTTTAGGTTTAGGGTTAAGTTAGGTTTAGTTTAGACCTAATCTTGCTTAGTGGGTGATTAGGGTTTAGTGCCTAGATTAGGGTCCTATGAGTGTTTAGTGACTAATCCTAAGTCCTAAGAAGCTTATACTAAGAGGTGGTAGCTTATGAGAAAAGTTTGGGAAGGTTTGACCTAATTTCCGGGAAGTTATAACCTAGTTATGGTTTTGTGTTTAAGAGACTTGTACCTAAGATCTAAGGGTTGTACTAGGGTCTAAGGGTGCTAAGGTATCCTAATGATACTAAGGTAACTTATACATAAGCCTTGAATACTTTCAAACTAGTTCAGATAAGCAATTAGGGTTTTGTAAACACATAGGCTTGATTAGGACTTAATTAGTGTTGGATTAGGGTTGTGTGATGAGTTTAGTGTGTTAGATTAGTAATTTACTTAGTGTGGTGTTGTTGTAATCCTATGCTTGACATACCAGGAGTTTATAGGGTGTGTGGGTAAAGATATTTAGCTTGTAGGGATACGTGAGTAGGTCTAGAGAGTCACTTATGTAATGATATGCATGCAAAAAGCAAAAATTTACCTGTGAAAATACCTACTATAGGTATTTGTAATGGGAATGATAGTGATGAGATTTTGTGGATTGCTACAATCTACTGTAATTGTGATCGATGGCCGAAACATGTGGCCAAGTAGTAAAAAAAAGTAAAAAATAAAATAAGTCATCAGAACTATAAGATGACAAGTATAGCCAATGAGCTATAAAAGTTGATATCGATCGATAAAGTTTGGATTCTCAACTTCATGTGATAAGTGGTTGATGTAGCTAGTAACAATTGGTTGTAGACTTTGACTATTTGTGAAGTTTCTTTACACCTCTCATAAATATATCCCATGCCTTATCCATACCCTTTATTAACCCATAGCCTAACATTATAACCCAAATAAAAGTCCTCTTAGATGTTTACACTTGGTGCTTACGCCACGTCGGTGGAGTTTTGTTTCATGTACAAGCTTATGGTAATATTTAGATCATGGCTGAGCAATGAGTGTGATTTTCTTATATACTCCATCACTAAATAAATGAGTGTTGAGTGAATTATATTTCATTCCTTTTTCGTGAGGTGTTTTAACATGTTGTCAAGCAAGAGAATCCTTAAGGTATTGTCAAACATCTCGACTTTTTCATTTATAAAAACTTAAAAGGATGAATCTATTCTTGTACTTGTACTTCATGGATTTGCATCTCATTTTTAGAATCATTTTCTTTGTATCATGTGGATTCATTTTTAAAAAACTAGATTTGCTTGAGGGCAAGGAAAGTGTAAGTGTGGGGGAATTTGATAACGCTCATTTCGTACATGTTTTAGTCGCGTTATTTGCTTGTTTGTGCATTGTATTTGGCTGTGTTTGTGAACATATTGTGCAGAAAAGGTGCAAAAATATTTGTTAAGATTCAGGTACAATCAAGTCCAAGGAATAGCTAGAAAGATGGAGAAAAGATGTTTAATCAAGAGATTTTGCACAATGGTTGACTTCGTCCCATGATAAAGTCTTCGGGAAGTTCATCAAAGATAAAGAATCAAGTTATAAAGACTTCCGAATTCAAGAAAAGATCAAGTGTTGATGTTATGAATGAAAGTCACATGCGAAGTTTATTATAAAATATGTTTTTCTTCTTCCCAAGGTTTAAGAGAAACAACAAAGGTTTAAGTTCAAACCAAAGGTTCAATACAAATATTAAAAATCTTAAGCTGAAACCTAAACCTTGGGTTTAGACTCAAACCTTGGGTTCATACACTCCTGGCTTCTTTAAATGATCACTATTAATGATCCAACTCTTCAAGTGGGTTGTCATTATGCTTCATTTACTTCAAGAATTTTTATGACACTTTGTGCCCAAGAAACTTGCTTGTTGGCCAAGTGTAGCTTTTCTATTAGTTAGAAGCCTAGCCAAGAGAGAAGAAACCAATCTATCATCTATTATCATCTACAAGTTAACCAAATATTCTCTCAAGGCTACAAAGAAGAAGAAAACGCAGGAAAGAGTTTACTTACATTCATCATCAATCATTGTAATCATTCAAGGAATCACTGTTGATCATCTAATAATTGTTCCTAACTTTTGTAATCATCATTACAACCATTGTAAGACTCTTTAATCATGTTTTCAAGTGATATAATTTATGTGATTGTTTCTTTGTTTGCCATGAGTGGCTAAGTACCTTATGCACTTGCCTAGATGATGTTTGTTGCATGAATGTTGATTGATTATGACTCTATGGTCCTAATTTCATGAAAAGCTAATACTAAGATCGAAGTATTCTTTCAAAGTTTTCATAAACGAAAGAGTTATCAAGTTTGGTTGATTATTAATGGTGTAATAGGTCGAAAAAGACATTGTTATTTAATCAATTGCAAAACCTTTGTCTATGAAGGATTTACCTTATGTATTGGCCATTTCATAAGTAACTTGGTTAAACTTGGAAAACTTAAAAAGGATAGTTGTCGATTACTTGTGAAACGATAGCGAATCAAGTGATTGAATTGTGTTAGTCTTAATTTGATCAAGGCTTCATATTGTTTTTGTTATCTTAAAATCTTGACGAGGATTGAAAGTATTGAAAACAAGGGGATTAGTACACAAACTAATCAAATTAGAACACCATCTAATTTATTGATCATAATTGTTGAGAACCATTGTCATAATCATATCATTTGAAGTGTGCAAACTAGTCTAGGTAAGTGTAGTTTTTAATATATTGAATTTACATCATCATCATTATTTACTTGTTTGAGAATCGCTACTTAGTATCGTTATTATCAAAACTCACGTTTTGTAAAACTAAACAAATCCTTGTGAACGACCTCGGCTTACCATTTCATCTCTTACTACACACGGACGAGTATACTTGCTCGTATGTGTTTCATTTGAATCATTGGTAGATCGTGTTATAAATTTAAAACTTGCACTCTCGACACACATCATTCGCTTGGTTATATTAATAAGGGATAATTCCATATTTACCAAACATAAATATCAAAATTCCATATTTACTCAAAATATAAGTTTTTAGTGCATAAGTATAATGCTTTTAAAGCATATGTTGGAAATATATGGAATTATGGTTTTTAAATTAGGTATATATGAAATTGCCACTATTTATAAGAGTAAATTATACCGTTCGTCCTTGTGGTTTATGCTAAATCTCTACCACAGTCTCTCGACTTTTATTTTTGCATGATTGATCAGTAGAATGAAGTTTAGTAACAAGGTTCATCCCTATCTTTAACATTAGTTAGTTCTACCGTTAAAGCATCTCATGTGCCTTGCACATGAGGATAAAATAGTCTTTCTTTATTTCTGTTTCTTTTTTTTAACTAATATTTAACTCATAACAAAAACAAACATCATCTCCAATAAAACAGAAAACAAGAACACAGACCTAATCAAACCCTCTCTAGCCATCATTTATCCTAATACCAAATCTCTTCACGTTTGTTCTCTAAACAACTACCCCAGCACCATTAAAACACCAACTCCGGTCAACTAACCATCCCACCACTGACCTACACAGTATACACAACACTGCCAGTTTACATCGTATACACGCTAATCTACTCTTGTGTATCCACTTATTCTACATTATCGTTTCAAATCTTGAAGGAAAAATTCGAGTTATTCAGTACATATCTAAGGAGAATTTGGAAAGTTGAGAAAAATGATTTATGGGTTTAGATCGATTCCATTTTTGTGAGTGTTTGTATCCATTTTGATACGAGCTCAAGTTAGAATATCACGTACTTCACACATGCACGTGTAACTGAGTTTCACTCCCAAAACAAACACTTTATATCCACCATATTACTTCACTTTCATTTAGCTAATTCATTTTGTAACTTTCTTTCTCATCTTGTTGTAACAAGCTCTATAACAAATTCCACCATTAATAATCATTCAACTAATTTGCAGAACCGTGGAGGGGGTGAATACGTTCTTTTCGACTTATTTTAGGTTTAAGTGAGTTAAGTCTCAAGTTCACATAAAAGTGTGTGAGCAAACAAGCAATATAAATCGTATTTAAAGAGTTAAGGGAAGGGGGACAAACACAATGATTTATCTGGTTCATGATGAGGGGTTTAGATCATCCGTACGTCCAGTTGAGAATCTGCTACACCTATAGTTATTCACTAGTAACAATCCTTGTGGTGGATAAACCATACAACCTTAGCTCTCACCGATCTACACCTAGAACGGTGCTCACCTAGACGGAGCTAGCACCTAACATAGTTCCAAATCCAGAACCACCCACAAAGATTTCACGATTCTATACCTACCACAAAGACTTCCAACAAGGAAGCAAGTTTCTATCAATGAAGTACCAAACCCTAACTTGATTGCACCCTGATCAAGGCTTGACCACACCCGGAACAAGACCTTTACACCCTTGCTTATTCATACCCAAAAAAGACTTTACCTTTGCTTATCCGCACCCGGATAAGTCTTTTCACTTGCTTATCTACACACGGACAGATGAGTGAATGTTTAAGTATTTTTTACAACTCACACTTAACTCAACCTAAAGAATAGAGTAGAAGAAGACTCTAGACAGAACATACAAGAGTGGATTAAGTTCTTGTGGTTCTTTGATGAGGTGTAATTTTGTAGTGTTTTAAGGGTTATTTAGCCTCTAATTTCATACACTTTGAATTTTTTTATTGCCTAAAATTGCTTCTTGTTAGCATTGGAACGGTGATCTAATGATGTAATAGGATTTGTAATAGTTTATGTTAGTGGTCTATGTTGTAAACATGGGCTTAGCCCATTAGAAAGCCCACAAGGGTTTATGTTCACTATTTACATGCCTTTCCAAAGTGCAGGAGAGGTACTAGAGTTCATTTGTAACCTAACATTCTACACATATTGGAATCCATTTTCTTTGCATTCTCTCTCTAGATTTATCTCTCTAAAAACCTTCATATAGTAATTGTGTGTGATTCTTGATACCGTTTTGGATCCGAGAATTGGTATCAGAGCCTGCACAATGATTATAGAGTGATTTGTTTGTCAAAAAATGTGGTAAAATTTTAAGATTTTTAAAGATTTCATATGAAGTTTTTTGAACCATAGGGTTTTATCTCAAAATCCAAGATCTATTGAAAACTTTTAAAAGTTGTATTTAATGTAGTTAAACTTTTTAAAGTTTGTGGTTTTAAGTTGCATTTGATGTTTTGATAAAGATCAATGCAAAAGATATGGCCTAGAAATTTGAAAATTTTGCATTTTTATTCAATTTTTGATAATAATTTGTGAACTCAGAAATTTATTTCGGTAGTTCATAAAAGTTATCTCAGTCGATTAGTTATCTCAGTAGGTTAGTGGCATGGGAAAATAGGAAAGTACAACTTGTTATCTCGGTCGTAACTTATTTCAGTTGTTAGGGTTTAGTTATCTCGGTCATAACTTATTTCGGTCAAAGACTTATTTTGTTCAAATAGTTGCAACTCCACTACGATCCCACGTGTCACCGAATTAACTTACATCGGTACATCAAGAACAACCGAAATATTAAATGCCATAAACACCTGAATTACCTCCAATACCCATAAACAACAGAATTAACTCCAATACCCATGAACAACCGAATTAACCAACTGAATTAATTTTTTTGAATTCAAAGAGCAACTAAAGTAACTTCCTCATCAACAATTAACTTAACAAACAAATTCCATTATCAAGTTTCATGCATACATTATCAATTGATTAACTGCAAGAGTCAATAATTACTGGGTATTCTAAGATCATGATGATGTTGGCAAATAGAGAATAAGCTAGGGATGAAGAGTATGATTTTTAGCAACACTGATGTGGAAGAAGGGAAAAAGAACTTGCATGCTAATAGTATCTACATGGATAAGATTGAGGAGACTATTTCAGACACTGATACTAACGACATGCCCATATACGATACAAATACTATTGATGAGGTAACTGATTATGATGTTGTTGCATTTGATCCATTTGCTCATGAGAGGTAAAATTCTGAGAAACCCTAACGAAATGCCCCTTCTACCAATTTGACCAAAAATTTAAACTTTTACACGGAAACAACATGACCAAAAATGACCTTATGTTACTCTTTAATGCACTAATTTTTTTTATAACAAACCATCCTTTTCAAGTATTTTTAAATGTAACTATACTTAAATACCTTTAAAATGACGGGGGGTACAACTTGTGACAATTTACGATTTAAAAGATATGATTTTTTGAAAATCAACAAAATTTGGAAATAATCCCCCAACCACAAGGCTGGTGTCCCCAACCGCACGGCTGGGATCTTCTATCCTAAAAGACATCCTCCAACCGCAAGATTGGGTTCCCAACCGCACGGTTGGTAGGCTACATGCCCATAATTCGCGTTTAGACCCATTTCTTTGACATACAACTTATACTACTTCCGTATTACATTATACCTTTCAGAAATCATTATAATAACATAAACTTTACTTCCTTTACATACTTGGTCTAAAAGACCCGTAAACATATATTTTACGATGCTACGGGTGCTTTGCCAAATACTCGTTTGCATACACATTCAATATAACCTTTTTTACCAAGATACAAGAATATTATTTCTACACCAAGACATGGACTTGGAAACTTGAAAACAATGTTTATAAACACATTTACAACGAATCAGGGTTCAACATGATTGAGCTTGGTATCTAGTACTAAGCTCTTAAGTACAAGTAAAACACTTCCATCCGTGCTCTCAATTTCCGGGCCTTTTGTTAAGACCTTACTTTCTCCGCTTATGAACCTACAAAACGGTTAGACAACTAAACCATAAGCTTTCGCTTAGTAAGTAAAAGACAAAATAAGTTACTATATATATCGTAAATCATAATTTCATCATACAATTAACCAATCATTCAATACACATAAACTCTGCATACCTTGCTAGTTTCACAACTAGGCTAATCACATCTTTTGCTAAACACATCCACTAGTTACACATCAACTCTTAAACTCCAAATACCATCAATCGCATATCAACTATGCTAAACTCAATTTGCTAATTTAATCAACTAGCCTCATCTTCATCTTAAACCAAACATACTAGTCATTAGGCCCTTCATAACAACACAAACTATTACTTAAACCATAACACATAATACAAACATGATAAACTCAATATAACATCTTTTTATAGTTAATTTACTTACCTTAAATCCAAGCTATATTTACCAAAATTGTTTGCTTTCTAAGCCATGAATAAGCATAACAACATTTATCATTTGATGAAATATAAAAAAACAAGGGTTTTACACAACCCAAATCCGAGGAGTGAGGACGAGGCATGAACCATCTTCTTCGGGATCTCTGGACTTAGGCGATTGAACAGTGCTCGTATGATACTCCCGAGGCACTACCATTATACACATACATCCTATGGACCGGTGTCTTCCCACATCCGCCTTTATCACCAGGGGATGGCCATCCCAGTCATCCCCTTCTACCAAGGGAAACGATATTTCCATACTTGGGCCCGCGTCCAGGAGCATTTTTTGTTTAACTGTCCGCCGCCAAGTCTGCACCATGAATTTGGCCGGAGCTTTATCCTTAGGTGCGAAATCCTTTTTACCACCTTTGGCGGCTCCACCTTTCTGGCTGTCATGCTTGATTTCCTTCACGAGATGTGCTAGTTGGTCGGATCTAACGGCTTCTTCGATATGCTTTTTGAGTTGGCAGCATTCATCTGTGTGATACCCCTTTGTCTCTGTGAAAGCCACAATATTTGTCTTTGTTTCGAGATTCTGTTGGGCTTGCCATGGGTGGGGGAGCTGTGAATTTGACCGAATCGATTGCCAGGATTTCCTTTGGCGTTTTTATAAGAAGAGTGAACCGGTCACCTCGCTTCTGATCTAGTCTTGAACATCACTTGAACTCCGTCTTCTGCTAAAAAATTTGACTATGAGCATTCTTGGATCCACTTTCATGGTTCTTCCACTGGAGATGTTTCTTTCTTGACTGATACTGTTTTTGCTCGGAGGAAAGCTTTGGCCACCTTCCACATTTTGTCGACAGTCTTGGGTATGTTATCATTTAGCCTTTTTATCAACTCGAGATTAGTTATCCCATGCATGAAACCTGAAACCCTCATACACTCTGGGGCACCCTTTATGTTAAACTTTCGACTTTGAAACGGTCAACAAATGCTTCTGTGGACTCCCCTTCCCTTTGCTTGATATGGTGGAGCTCCACAATGATCATCTAGATCTCCGATATCGTCATAGATCTTGACGTTGGAGGGCATCCGAGTTCTCTTTGGGAACTCAAAGCTTCTGATCCGTTGAGTGAAGAGATATGTGTCCTCAATATCATATGGACGATAAAGATCATCCATATCGTCGTCATCCATATGCTCTTTAGGTCTGGACTTCCAATTTCCTCCAACACTGTCCTTGCTTTCTAGAGGAGTCAACTCCCTTCGCCGGGCTGGGTCAGAGCGGATAGCTCTATCTCCGGCACTTCTTTCCCCTGGATAAGAGGTATAGCTCTGGGCTGGGCTCTAGGTTTCTCTTCCCCGTCTACCCAAACTTCTTTCTACTGAGTGCTCACTGGCCTGCTTGTGGCGCCAAGCTGCGGCTCTTCTCTCGCGGCGGGAGCTACCTTTGAGCCGGGAAAACAAATTTGGTCTCCTCTCTCCCAAATGCGTTTTTACGTCCTTCCGACCTCCGCCTAGATGGGAGAAGATACACGTCCAATGATACTTCATTCTCTAAAAATCTTCTTTTTGGAAAGATTTCGCTTTTATGCTACTAAGTCTAGAAAAAGCACTCGGGGAGTGGGAATACTCTGTAGGTTTGGACCTGGTGCTAGGGCTAGCCTTCCTTTTTTTCTTTGTTTTCTTCACCCCCGAAGACCTTGATTCAGAGTTTCGGGATCTCTCCCGAGACTTTGAATCCCTTTATTCTTCATCTTCTAGGTCAAGGCGATTTTTTACCTGCCTTAGCTTCTCCCGATGAACTTTTTCAGCCATCAAGGGTAGGATTTGGTCGTAATGTTTGTCACAAAACTCTCTTATCATCTCTTCCGGCATGGAGCCAGAAGGACGGTCTCCCCCCCCCCCTTTGCTCTTCTCCTTTCCCAAGGTGTTTCGAATAGTAGAATGTTCCTGGGTGGGAGAAGAGACGTTCGCCGGATTACTCATTTGGTAAAATCAACTTTGGAAACGCAGTTATGTTACTGGTCTCACGGATAGCGCCAACTTATTAGTACAAAACTTGGGCTCAATGCAAGAATTAGTTTAGGCCGGGGCGAATCTTGAATTAAGTGAATGTTTCTGGGCTAAAGCTGCTAAGAAAGAAAATACCCTTAGTCTCACAGCGGAAGGGGGCTTCCGCGGTCAACCTCGGGCGTAAGAGTAAGTTTTGGTTTTAGAGAGAGAAAGTATGTTTAGTGAGAGAGTGATGATACCGTTGAGAGTGTCGAGTGCCCTCTATTTATATTGTGGACTTTCTTGTCGGATTCCTGAGATCACATGTCGTGACAGTGATTTTTTAGGGCGGCAAACTCCCGAGATCAAACCCTCCTCTTGTCATCTTACCCTTGAGAGTGATGCTTTTGTGAAGGAACTGCGGTCTTTTCCTGTTTGTAGTCTGACTAAGTCAGCTACATGGTTGCTTGCAATATTCTTTACTCTTTCGGTTGATCCGTGGTCCCGATCCCTGAGTCTGTTCCGGACGTGGTATTCTTCCGCGGCAGAGACGTGACGCGGTTCCTTATAGCATGGTACTTCCATCAGGTCTGGCTTTATCGAGGCTGGTGCTTGGTGTGGTCCGGATTACTCGTGGATCGGAGTTGCTTGTCTTTGGGTGTGCCCGGACCACAGGGGTTAGTGTTAATTTGTTATACGGCTAAACTTAACTTGCCATATAACAAATTAACACCAACCCCCTGACAACTCTATATTTTGTCTTTTTTACATCATTTTACTCATAACTGATAACACTTTCTATTGCTGAAAGTATAAGATTTATAACGCATTAAGTGACTGAACTTTTAACATGTTGACAGTTGAGAATTTATATTTGACCAACTATTCATACATGTAAATGTTAACGTAAATGAATATGAGTCAACATACCTTTTCTTTTTTTTTTCTTTATAAAGCAAATTCTTAAATCACAACCTTACCTTATCGCAAACCACACTGTCGTTAAAAGATACATATTTAAAACCCCGCCTCAACGAGCAAACAAACTAAAACAAATCTAACAAAAAGCTTCTTAAGATTACAAAAACTATATGTTTAATTAACAACCGCTGCTCGTTGATCATAAATCATAAATATTCTTCAATATGTTAATTGGTTGCTCATTGTTTGTATTTTTTACACAAATGGACTTCGTTTAGTCACTAGTGGGCTTAACGTTCAAGCTTGCATGCTTTCTAATGAAAGCCCAATAATACATGGACTTGAGCTATATAAATGCAAATTTTATTTGAAATTTGAAGGACTTTGGTCTATATATATATTTTGGGCTAATTACTTAAAAATGCATAAAACTTGACACTTTTTATCATTATATGTAGCCATGTGTTATAAATGTAATGAACAAGAACACAATAATGAGAGAGGATGAGAATTCTTATTATTAAGATGATCACAAGGGTTACAAATGTGTAGTACTTATAGTGTAAATAAGCACATGTTAAACCCTAATGGGCTAATGGGCTAAATGGTGAATATACATAAGCCCATAATATTTACAACACTCCTCTTTGGATATTCACCGTTTATTATACGTTGTAAACCGCCTTATTAAAAACCTTATCAAGAAAAACCCAGTGGGATAAAGAGAAACTTGATGAAGGGAAAAAGAGTGCGGTGCGCATAATGCTCCTCCTCAATTTAATGTATATATTTCAAGCATCGCATGCTAATCTTCTAAACGAGTTGCTCGTATACTTTTGTTGGAAACAACTTTAAAATAAGTCCATCAAATTGATGATGTTACGAATAAGTCCTGCAAAAATGACAAAATATATGTGTAGCTTCCAACCCAATATCAAATCAATTGGTTGTAAAGCATACAATGCATGTACAAATATTAAAAGAGAAAAATACACTCTTGTGATGCATATTAATTACAAAATTGGCATCCAAACCTCAATTGTACTTATATATCGTACTTGAGGACCAATTATTTCTTTGAGACATGTGCAAAAGCAATTTATATAATATGCGTCCAAAATCATTTTGATCCATATACGGATTCATTCAACTTTATCAAATAAAGTTATTGAGAACTTTATTAATCATATCTAAAAGTTGAAGTTGTAAGCCATGCTTAAGACATTACAGATCATTCCTCATTTAGAGCGAATTAAATACTTCAATATTGATTGTCTCGTAAAATATCAATAAGATATTTACATCCACCTCGAGACAATGTCTTTTAATAATCAACTTTGTGTTTTTGTGAATTTATTTATTCACAATTCATGTCTTAAAAGACATAACTTTATAGCTCTTATTTCGCATTCACACAAAGACTGATGTATATTCAATAGATTTTACACATTCATGTGTATGGACTTCATGTCCCAATACTTATCGTATTTTCACGAGTTTGCGTCTTTTCACGTTGGCCAATCGTTTAACTGAGCACATTTGAATAATAATTGACTTATGATCCTCATTATGCATAATAGCAAGCGCTATATTGTATGTAAACAAATTTATCGACGTCGTTTAAGTTTCGATTCCATATAACTTTAGACATCATATAATGTATTGAGATCTCATTAGCTATTTGAGGTTCTTTGGAACCTTCATGTCTAGTGTCTCTTTATGAGACTATCATGGGGTCTTTTATACCTCGAACAACCATCTTGTTTTCATGCTCCATATTTTTCATCGAGGATTTTATTTGGAATCGATTTGTCTACCATGCTTGAGGCATGCCATAATAAAATAGTGTCCTTGAGGGACAACTTATAATCAGAGCATGAGTAGCTGAAATTTTGTTTTTAGCCAACATTTATTTATGGCTATTAGATTATCCATTTTAATAATCCATTCATAAACTTTCTTTCGAGGATCAATAGAATATGATAATTCATTCTGAATTTGCAGCTACTTCTCTCCTCCTGAAGGAATTATCCATCTTCTATATCCCATATATGTGCATTTAGGTGGAGTAATTTGCACACAGAAAAACTGAAATGGGATATGTTTGGTTTATAACCAAAACCAATTATAAAAGGGAGGATTTATAATAGAGTAAATTACATAGATGGTCCCTGTGGTTTGCTCAAAGTTTCACCCACAGTCCCTGAAAGTTAAAAGTTGCACGGATAGTCCCTATCTCTGAAAAGAATAACACTAATGGTCCCTTTTTTAACTGTCGTTAAGTGACTACCGTTATAATTTACACGTTAGTCCCTTTTCGTTAAATATCGTTGCATCGTTTATCCTTTATAATAACGGCCGTTTATAACTTAAAGTTTTTCAAATTTTTCTTACGTTTTCATCCGTTTTTATACGTTTTCATGCGTTTTAATCCGTTTTCGTCCGTTTTTATACGATTTCGTCCGTTTTTCTTACGTTTTCATCCGTTTTCATGCGTTTTCATGCGTTTTCGCTCGTTTTTCTTACGTTATTGTCTGTTTTCCTACGTTTTCATCCATTTTTATCCGTTTGGGTCCGTTTTTATACGTTTTCGCTTGTTTTTATACGTTTTCCTTTATTTTTCTTACATTTTCATATGTTTTTAACCGTTTTTATATGTTTTCATACATTTTTATATGTTTTCGTTCGTTTTTAAACGTTTTCTTACATTTTCATCGGTNCATACAGAAAAACTGAAATGGGATATGTTTGGTTTATAACCAAAACCAATTATAAAAGGGAGGATTTATAATAACATATTGGCATGATGCTAATTTTGTTTGTTGTGTATATTATAATATAGCCCCATACAACAACAAAAAAATTTCTCTCAATGTCATTGAAGATTTTAAGTAATTCATCGAATATTCATGATGAAATACTTACTCTGGAATGTTAGGCTCATTTTGAGCTATTAATCATGCAAACTTGAGGTTGCAATTTGATAACCATTTAGACGATGCATCGATTTTAAACTCTAAATGGTTCATACAATGGATTTTTATGCCTACATATATCCATTTGTTTTCTTTCCAGAAAATTGAGGAATTGAGTCCTCATTCTAGTTGATAGATTAATAATCAATCAACTTCTTTTGAGAGATAATACCATTTATATTAAAGAAGCTTATTCTTCTATAGTTTCGCATCATTAATGACTCGGGATGGTGTAACCGGTCATGCCAAAAATATTATAATTATAGCTCATAAACTTATGTTATGGCTATGATTAGCTTTTACTAATCTTTATATACTGCATGTCGAGGAAGATACAAAAGAATATAATGCATCCTTACTATTTAACTTCGTTCCTCATGACAATTTTATATTTCTTTTACAGAGCAAAATGTGCTAGCATAGATTCTTAAATCTATGAGAATATAGTGTGTAATATCTTTGACACACTTATATATTGCATACATCACATTGCATTTTTGCATAAACAACATTTTTGTTTGCTCCTTTCTTATTGTATTTTCGCCACTACTAGTGGTTTGTCATTGTCATATTACCTCGACCATAGCATTTACCATGATAAATTATCGTTACATTTTCACATTCACATGAGGGAATGAGGATATGATATTGATCATTTTATCTCATTCACTTGAGGGAATGAAAAGCTTATGTTGATCATTTCACATTCGCTTGAAGGAATGGAGATCTTTATGTTGCAACTAGAGGTTGCCAACCAGTTTCTTTTAACACGACAATATGGAGCAAAATTAGTAAACGGGTTTATCATGTTTGTTCAAACATGCCCATTTCTTTTATATCAAAGCATCGTTCTCGATATATGAGTATATTCGAGGCATTAACCATCTCATCGCATTTTTTCTTTTCATCATTCAGATGTACTACTTAATATTGCGAAAAAAAAATGTGCTCACATTTGCAAGAATCTCTTGCTTATGATGGTCAAATCTTTCTTTTATATTTTGACATACATTTAACGGATCTTTCACCGTTATATATTTTCTTTTTAATNTTTTTTTTTTTAATTGCAGCTTGAGGTGCATACAATCATAGCGAGATTTTTGGGAATATTACTTGCTTTTGTGTGGTAAAGTATCATTGAGATCTTACCATAATTTAACGAATATTTCATCGTTAAGTATTCCCTTTTAAGGTCCTCACAAAGAAGACAAGGTTCTCTTAAAAAAATTTACAGTTAAAATAGATCTTAACATCAAAAATCCACACAAATATTAGGAACAAAAGTCCAAAATTGCAACAAATTTTAATTGACCATAAATCACATGTACTGATATGATGTTCAAATTTATATGACCGGCAACATATAAACCTTAAAGTCTAAAAGAATCGAACTAGTCTACTTATCCCAGTAGTTGGGATTTTAATTATTAACCAAACTTAAGATCGAGACATACATAGTATCAAATCACTTAGGATAGCAAGCATCATCCATTCTCAAATTACATAGGTGAAGACAATTTATACGAGCCAAATAACATTAATGGCTCATAGATCATAGTGATTTTTATTTATTTAACAAATACTATGAATCATTAATTAGCTATTCACGTCAGTTCATTTATTTTTTATTTTAATACTCAAACAGACATATATATAAACTAGTATTTAACACGGGTTCAAGATTTACCTTGAATAAAAACTGAATTGACCGAACCAATTGCTCCTTTATTGAATTATGAGCCGTAATAAAAATCAAAGCAGTTTTCTAAACAAAAATTGTTAGTGTATACAATCAATCAATAACATGCCAAGGTACAAGGGCTATCAAAGAACATATGAGGAGATGCAAAGACACTTCGCAACAAAGAATCATAATCATAATGTGATAATGAATATATGCAATTAATACAATTTAATCAACATTGGTTACTAAGATTATTTTTCGAATTAAAAAACATATGCACTGACTTTTGATATTGATGATCACGATTACATCAACTTATAATAATCATATATTTTCACATATCTAGAAATATCCAAAAATTCATTAATATGCACACATATTTTTAATTTAGTAACAGATATAATCACTAAATTTGTTTTTTATAAACAAATATATTTAATAAACGTAGAGATTTACCTTTTTGAGATTTAAATTAGAACGTAAGATTACTCCTTAAACTTCATCGTTATCTTCTCGAAAATAAACTACATATTTTAAGTATAAATTCATTTGTAATCAAAATGTAAGATTCCTTTAAAAACAATATTTATACTCATTGAATATGTTTGACAATGTTATAGAATTGTTTAGAGAGGAAAAAAAAAATATATACAATAACATAAACATCTATAATTAAGTGATCATAAGACAAATAAAAATAGAATGTAAAAGTTCTATGAAAATAATTACGTTATTTGATTCACTTGAGGGAATCATAATAGAACTTGTTGTTATATCTTTTTTTTCTCTACATAACATGAAGTTATGCTATTGATTCTATTGATTGAATCATATTAGAACTTGAAGTTCTATTATTTTCTAACATAACATGAGGTTATGTTATTGATCCAATTGATCAAACCATATTAGAACTTGAGGTTCTAATGTATTACATCTCACATAACTTGAGGTTATGTGGTTTTGATTATGTTCATCGTAGTAGAACTTGAGGTTCATACTCTCTTTTTTTTCAACAATATTCTTTGTAGAACTTGAGTTTCATACTCATCTTTTTTTTTTCTTTTTTTCTATACATAACGTGAGGTTATGATATTGTGATTCTCTTGAGAGAATAATAACTGAACTTGATGTTCATTTAAAGAGATACAATAACTTGAGGTTATTGTATTTTTAATTTATTCATTGTAACAAAACTTGTGGTTTTATTATGAATAAATATAATCATAACATGAGGTTATGATATTGATTCATGAAAGAATCATATTAGATATTTTTCAGTCATAACATGAAGTTATGATTTTTTTCTCATATTGATTCTTGAAAGAACCACATTAGAACATTGAGGTTCTAATTTTTTTTTTCTTTTCTCTAACATAACATGAGTTTATGTTATTATTCAATTGATCGGACTATATTAGAACTTTGGATAAACATACACACTGATTTGTTAAATTTTTGATCCACTAATAAATATAAATATGATCAATTAAAAGAAAACATATGTAACAAGAACACATCCACTGATGAATATAAATACGATCAGTTAAAAGAAAACAAATGTTACAAGATCAATTATAAAAAGTTGTCATAAAAAAAACATCATATTCAATGCAAGGTACGAGTATTACTTTTTCAATTCATAAATTGGCACCTGAATTATTATAAACTCCATTTTCATTGATCATTCATCATTGGATAATCGTTTTAATTTAGTGAACAAACTCTATGCGTGCATAATTTTGTAGACCATGATTGGCCAATATTCTGATTACCATGATGGTATAGATCAACAATAAATAATTTAAAAACTCAAGATCCAAATTTCAAACATAATATATGATAAACTAATAATAAGGTTTAACATCTACCTTAAGTAAATACGAAAGACGATCAAGTACCTTTAGATTCAAGAAACCAATTATTTAATATGAATAGTGGTTAAATATCAAACGTGATTAACATATATGACTACACGAGTAGTAAATTGAACGTAACTTACGGCATCATGAAAATAAATCAATCATGGTATTATTATAATTATAAATCAATCATGGTAGTAGTAGTAAAAACTCGTGACATACCTTGACGATAGAAGGAACAAAATAATTTGTAGAGCGTGCTGATAACGTGTTATAAATGTAATGAACAAGAACACAATAATGAGAGAGGATGAGAATTCTTATTATTAAGATGATCACAAGGGTTACAAATGTGTAGTACTTATAGTATAAATAAGCACATGTTAAACCCTAATGGGCTAATGGGCTAAATGGTGAATATACATAAGCCCATAATATTTACAACACCATGTTATTTTTTTTCTAATGTGTGACTAACTTTCGAATTTGGTACATTGTGTGTATTTTGTAACCATTTTACCCTTACATTTTCCAAATTTCGAAAGGTAAAATGGTCATTTTACAGGGCTGAATAATCACAAAATACACACAATGTATCAAATTCGAAAATTTAGTCACACATTAGAAAAAAATAATATGACTACATACAACGGTAAAAAGTGTCAAGTTTGATACATTTTTAGATAATTAGCCTTATATTTTTTGCCCATTTGTATTTTTTTACTTTTTGTGTGCAGAAATATGTGGATGTCAAGAATTCCAAATATTTGCAGGTTAATACTATTTTGACACTTAATGGTTAAAAACCATATGTACATTTCTTTTGCATATGAAGAGTGTAGTATATTTATTAACCTCTCTTTGAAGACGAAATAGACTCTAGTTAATTTGAATTTTAACGTTCGATATGTTATTTAAAATTAAATACATGCAAACTACAATGCTTCATGGCTCAACCGCAAAATCTTATACCGTACATATATTTTACGAGTGTGAAGTTCATAATTGTTTTTCAACACTTGTAAACATAAACTTTTTTGCGCACTGCAAAGTGACAAATTCTGTTTACTTTAAGTTCATAATTGTTTTTCAACACTTGTAAACATAAACCTTTTTGCGCACTGCAAAGTGACAAATTCTGTTTACTTTAAGCATTTGCATAAATTAAGTGCAAATGATATATTACTTGTCTCGTGAAAAGAAACCATTGTGTTTAACACTACCGTTTAACTAAAACCTTATTTTCTTCACCTTTACTAGTACAAAATAAAAGAAGTGCGCAATTTGAGTCAAGATTGTCTAATTAGAGACTACTTTTTCCACAAAATATGATATTAGCATCTGTTAAATGTGAATGACATCTAATCTGAAATACAATTTAAGAGACAGTAAATATTCCCGATGCTATGATGATGCAACCTACTTGACCCAGGCATCCCTTTGAAAACATTTGGCAATTTAATAGAAATCATATTTCATTTGTGTTGGGAAATTTGCATTTCTATTTTTAAGATCTTTATTTAAATTGATTTTTGTTTTTACGTACATAAACATATAAAGATTGATTTTAAGTAATAATCTAATAATATTATACTTTTTTTCTAATACGTTAAAAACGAGTTTAAGAAACATAAAATAATTGCGAACCTAGTTTAACTTAAAAGAGTTAATTACATAATCGATCCTTTGCCCAAACGATCGATCCTTTGCCCAAACGATCGTTAGTTTTCTTTCGTTAAGTCTGGTCACATGCTAGTCACGTGAAAGTTCATAGTAAACTTTTAACATCTATTAAATACCCATCCAACCCCACCCACCATTTCCCGCCTTCCAAAATACCTGCCACTTTCACCAATTTCCACAAATTCTCAATTAAATATCCACCTTCCCAAAACCAATTAAATACCCAAGAACCCTAATTCATATTCTTTAATACTACAAACCCACCCAATTAAAAACAGATGACATTTTGCGATTGTGCGAATGAGGCAATAATTCGAACATCATGGAGTAACACTGATCTGGCCGTAGGTTCTATACTTGTCCTCACATAGTTGATAGTTGGTAATTGATTTGAGGGTTCAAGTTGTCATTGTTTTTATTTGGTTAGATCCACCAATATGTGTTAGATCGTTGATGATAATCCCAGGTGTATTAAGGGCAAGAAACATGTTGGAAGAATCTATGATAGATCTTGTATAAGGAAACAGAAGTTTGAAGATGTACCTGATTTGTAGTGGGTTTTTTTTTTTGTTATTTTTTAATTTTTATCAGAAACCATTTTAATAAAACTTAACTTTGAAGCAACTAAACATGTAAAGCTTAACTAACTTAATACTGAACATTTTTATACCGCAACAAAGTACTAATACATGGTTTATACTTGTGGAAACAACATTTCTAACAAAAGGGGATTTGTTCAAACACCCCTTTAAAACTTCTAAACTTTATAAACTTGTTACATGAACTTGACATCGCAAATGACACTTGGTTTGGGGCATTTCAAATCGATAACATGAGATGGTAATGAGAAGCTCGTTACCTAACTTGTGAGCTACACCATTTCACCAATAAGCCCCATATCAACATATAACTTGGTCTCATCTTGCACCTATATACATGAAACTAGGAACGGTAAGTCCTGGTGACTTAGTGAGATTATGGAATCTGAACTGGAACATATACATGATATTTTTGCATAAACTTTGTGTTCCTCTAGCACGGCTTCTACACGTGGCTGAGTGATCATACCCCAGTGTCTAACCGGTTTTAACTTCATACTTGACGAGAATGGATAAATTCTTTTCTAGCTAAGTGCATATAGCACATTTCTGACCGAATCTGAAGCTTTATCTAAATTCATTTCTGACTAAGTTCTAAAACTATTTCTGAATTAGCAACTGAAGCTAAACATATATATTCTGAATAAACTTGCTACTAAACATCGGAATTCCCATGCAAGCTTATTATGCGGCCTATACCCTCTTGCACATATGCAATCCCGGTCATGACATGCTATAAAGCAGCATAGCTAAATCATATGTGCCAACGTTTGCTATTCAAGCAGAGGTACTCCACAGAGGAGTCGTGAATGGGAGATTCCTCATATGCTTGTCTAAAGCATTATGATTAGCTAATGCTACATTTTGGCGCACCCGTATCTACATTATGATTATCTACATTCTACTTTCTGAACTAGTCTTTGTAACAAAATATTTTCTGCTATAACTTGAAATATAACATAACGTACTAAAAAATATGTTAATCTACTAAACATGTTAAACTGAAATCCGTTACTTACCTTGGCATAAACTGCAAGCTGAAGAATCCTGATCGTGCCTTGACGCCTAAAACATGATATATGCACATATATGTTATTTACACATGAATGACTAACATAAATGTACCATGAACACATAAACTACTAACATCTTGAACTTGAATTAAAAGCAACCAAGACTAATTAATTGGTTCTAATCTTTCTTGAACTTGAATTCATCATAACATATTATAACCATAATTTATAAACTTTACTCATAATCTCAATATCACTTATACACTTGAAATTCGTACTTGATAACTTGAAACCACAATAATATATACTTGAACATAATCTCATAATCTTCATAAAAATCATGAAACTAGCATAAGATATCCTCTATTTCTACCTTTACTCATAATCAATATAACATGACTAGTTAACATAAATCCATAAAAACCCCAAATGATCGTACGCATAACCATATGCCCATAACCCTTGAATTCATCTAATACCCATGAAATCATATGCAAAACACTAGAATAACATGACCCCATGAATCCCTTGAATCGACTTCATGATTATACATATAATTAAACACTTATTTCAATTTTGTAGAAAACCATAAAAAATCACTTGAAACTCCATAATCATTCATGCATTGATAACCTTTGAATTCTTGTTATAATCTTGATAGGAATTTTCATAAATTAGAGAATTCTTCATAGTGAAGAAAGTGATAAACACTTTCATGCTTCCTGTGAATGGGACGTGTAAATGGGAGGAAGTTTATCTCCATGGGACGATTTTTGTATGGAGTTGATTGGCACACTCATTTTTTTTATCCGCACACTTTAATGTACAAACTGATAAAGCAGCATCAAACAAATATACAACTGTTTATTGCGCAGGATGAAGTATGCAAATCAAAAAGAAGAGTGTGCAAATCATTAGCCTTTTTGTATAAGCCACAAGGGCTTTTAGTCATTTCCACCAACTTTGGTAACTTGTCACATATAGTCCGTGTGGTAAAAATACCTTGCAATATATATCCAAGCTAGTTATCTCTTGTTTCTTGTTAAGTCGTAACAAACCATAGGTGTTAACTTCGTAATTTTGAGGCTTTTCTATTTATACTACTATAAAAATAGATATATACACTAAAATAATAGATAAATCCGTTATTGTTTTCTTTAAAATACGGATGTTACATTTAGTTAGTTAAAATTAGAGTTTCATGAAAAAAGAATTAAATATCAAATATTTTAAACTTTTTTATAAGTTTAGAAAATTAAGTTTATGCAATAGATGTTAATATTAAAGATATAATGTTTCATTATAAGCTATTATTTAATATTTAAAAGTTGAAACGAATGTGAATTTTTAAAGACTCGATACTTTTTTAAAACTTCAATAAGCAAAGTTACATAATATACTTAATCGAAATTCTCGATAATAATATGAGTCACCAAATTTATCAACAACAACTTACATATAATGAAGTGCATCGTACCGGGTCAACTTGTCTAGTTTTAATAGTTATGAAGTTGACCCACATAAAATTATTGATCCCTTCATTTGTTCCACTTGTTTAATTAGTGTAACCAAAAGATCAATTTTGTTCTCATTCTTTCTTATAATCTTAATTAATAGGTCAACCTTTTTACTCCCTCCGTTTAGAAAAATTTAATTATATAGTATTATCGTTTAGAAACAGAAAATCTTATGTATATTTTAAAAAGTTATAGTATAAACATGTGCGAAACTAAGAAAAACAGTTAGCAGAAATTGTAAATATAACCGTGGCATGGACCTTGTATTTGATTATTGAGTATGTCTCCTTATAATGTTATTAGGCCAAAGGTTCTTGGATCACATAGGTTTACACATAAATCAAATTTATTTTAAATTTTTTGTTTATTATATGGACATATAAGAATTTACCGTAAAAATTATGATATAAGTACAACTAATAATTATGCATGAGTTTTTCATTATGTATTAATAACAATTAATATTTTGTAAAAATTTTATTGGTTGAAAGATTTAACTTTGTTTAGCTGACATAGATGTTAATGTTGAGGTTGATGTTGTTATTTAACTTTAACTATTGATATCATGTTGTACAAAATGTGCGATTTTAATAGCACATAATGAGCGTTGATGAAGTTAAAATATAATCCTTAAAGTTTTTTAAAAATATTTTTCCAGATATCTGTATATAAACTTTAATTAATAATTACATGAGTCGTTATAAGTACAATCGCGTATATTTATTTTCATATCACAGTAACTCGTACTTGCCATTTGATATTTATATTACCGTTAATAATAATTTAACTGTATTTAATATTCAAACTCGTGTACGTATAGATTAAACTTTTAAATAGGATAACATGAGTTCTTATTTATATTTAACGTAGATAGTAAAAAAAAATATTTTAATATATGCAAGTTTAAACTAATATCTATTTAAAAGTATTTAACAGAATAATTCGTTCGTAGAGATTTATAGCCTAGGATCTCCTTTATATAGACCAATGGAGTCTTACTATAAGTATTAAGCGTATCAAATAGAATATACACAAGAGTCTATTCGTATACTTTTTCTAATACACGATTTTATCAGTTTATTCTATTGT
>LBNU01001048.1:45198-71372 GCA_014162995.1 Artemisia annua | reverse complement strand
TAGAGAGCTTCAAGGTGTAACCCTAGTGATAGCTAAGATCACTCGTATTATTATCATTAATAATATTGAAGCTTTGTGTTACATACTACTGTTCTCATTCACAATACATCACATAAACAATCTTCTAAGTGTTGCTAAGTAAATTCCGCGTGCTTAACAACATTACTCAAAGTATCTCTAACACAAGGTGTGTGTTTAGATCCATCACATTTTATTAAAGTATAGTGCTTTACAAACAATCTAGAACATAGCAATACAGATATCTAAAAAATGGATCGATAATAATCAAATTAACACGTATTAATAGCTTCTTGCAATCTTCATGAAGGTACGTCTCCTGATTCCTCCGTACAATATAACTATACTAAACATGACCTGCTTTATGTAATTCGAAATGTTTGATCGTATATACACTGAAACAGGGGAATATCTTGGGCAACCAAAGATAAAGTCTAACAAGCCAATTACTTTGGGTCCTTGGCTCAAGCATCAACTAATATCATATGATGGATTACATACTGAATATCATATGTCCAAATTTTATTTTGTAAATTATGTAGTAATATAATATGGTGTTATTTGCATAGATATATCATAGTATGAATAGAGGATAAATATTGTCAAACAAATGACAAACATCTTATTTTTGTTTTGTAGCTCAGTAGTTAACAACTATGTAAAGCTTTATATCCTCTTACCTTATTTCGTAACTCTCTATTCCATGTACAAACACAAGGGGTGAGGAAAGGCAGAAATGAGTTCATGCCACAATGATCCCGGAAATTGATCAAGATTTTTGGCTCGCAATAAAGCTAGGGTCCTGTTCGGGCAACACATTCTCTCTTTCTCTTTGGCTCGATATGAAGTTTCAAAAGTTTTGGTTGTTGGTGATGGTGGTTGTCGTCGTTTTAACGACGAAAAGTGCTCACTCGTATGAGTGACCACTACTACGTGACCTTTTTTTGTTGATATCTTCTTCTTATGGTTTGGTTCTTTAAAGGTCTCATAACAAGTTGGATGTGTGGTCTTTTTTGGTCGAACGAAAACTTATTAGCTTAGCAGAATAGTCGATGAACAAAGAAGTAATATTCACATCATTTTTATAGAAATATTGTTGGATCGATATACTCTGATCAAACTATTTATATAGCTTGTTAAAGTTTAGTAGCCTTGGATAAATCCTAATCTACTAACAATGAAACACTGAATTACTCTATTAAGTATGCGGAATTACTTAACAAAGCTAAGAAGAATAACAAACTTGAATACTTTATATTATCACCTTGAACCTGCTTAATGAATACAGATTCACAACCCTAAATAAAGTTTATCGAACTTTATCTTCTCTAAAACTCTCTTTTTTTTAATAACAATGACTTAGGGATCCTTTTATAGGCACAAGGAAAACCCTAGTCGGTTTACAATACTTAAACGACAAGTATACAATCCCTAACTAATAGAATATTCTAGATATACACAATACATTCTAAAATAACTCTTTAGTCTTTATCTTCAAACGATTTAGTCTTTATCTTTATTTAGCAGTACTTTGACCTAGTCAACGAGCAGCACCTTTGATAATCAGCAGTACTTTGATCAACAACAGTACTTTGAACAGCACTTTAATTATTTCAGCAGTACTTTGACTTTATAACCCAACAATCCTCCCCTAACTTGAATTCTACTTGTTTGACTTCAAGTTTCCTGTGTATAAGCATTGAATCTTCAAAGAAAGGTTATCTTCTTCTAAAATGCACTCGTTATTGAATCATTATTAATCTTGTATATTAAAACTAATTCGTACATTTATAAAATTTTGTAAGTTTAATAGATGGATGTCTCAAACCAATACTAATACTCATGTAATTGTAAACAAAGTTAATATTATAAAGTGTAGGGATATAAAATGTAAGGGGTTAAAACTAATTCGTACATTTATAAAATTTTGTAAGTTTAATAGATGGATGTCTCAAACCAATACTAATCATGTAATTGTAAACAAAGTTAATATTATAAAGTGTAGGGATATAAAGTGTAAGGGGCTATTTGTTATTATCTAAAGTTATTAAAAAAACATGGAGATTTATAATTTTACACTTAACTCCATATAATATGTTTAAAATTCAACCACTAATGTTTTATTAATTACCTCCTCTTTTTCTAAGTTTTTATTTTCATAAATTTGACACCTATATTTTTATGTGTTTTTTTTCCTTAATCAAATTCTCCACCAAATTTATTAAAGTTTGACCAAAATCAATTCAATTTTGACTTTTTATTGGCCAATCAAATTGCTCGATTTCGCCTATGTGTCAAAATCAAGCATTCCTATTGGTCCAATTTTTTTTCCACTAAGATTGTTTTGTCAAAAAAACTCCGAAATGATGTAATTCTTTTATTATATAAAAGATTAGCGTACGATTAAAGGTAGATATTTATTTATGTACACTACATTTATTTACATTTATTTTGAAGCGAATAAAATATGTTTGAACAAATAAATAGACCAATTTTTCAATTATTATTTCCAAAATATTTTAGTAATATAATAAAATATTATAATTGTAAATCGTTTAGAATTGGTTAAGCTAAACAGTTAAAACATATAGTCAAAAAATCGAAATTAAAAAAAAAAAAAATTACTTATTAAATAGTTCGATTGAAACGATGCTGCATACAACTTTAAAAAATGGCAAGATACATTTTCATACAATTATTTTTTCTGAAAGGATTATGTGCGAAGACACAACGACTTTCACAACTGGCCTCCACATAAATGCCAAAAGATCACACCAGTGCACACTAAATAGAACAGGCAAGTGAAAATGAGAAAACGAGTTACAAAATGAATTAAGAGTATTGAGGAAATAAAAATCCTAAAGTATTTTATTGAGGGGTAAAATGGTAACTGTCCTGAATAAATTATATTTATCGTAAGATAAATATTTAAATAATAAAAGGCAAAAGCCAAACCTTAAGGGTTTAAGGTATTCGATCGCCCTTATGTGGTGCAAGTTTGACACTTTGTCAACCTTGTATTACTAGGTGGACAAGAAAAGGGTTTCCTAGTTCAACTAGAAATGTTCTAAGACATTCTCTTAGAACCTCATAACAAATCCTATAACCCTAAAATCTCTCTCCCCTCTCCCTCTTTGGTCGATCGGTCGAACACCAACACAAAGGGTTCGAAATCCCTTTGTGACTGAATCCCAATGTCGACCAAGTCTACTTCCACTAGTCGACTAGCGTTTACCTGATTTCGTACTCGCCAACTTGAATAGGTTCGTAGCCCTAGTTCTACCGGTGGATACCCGACGCATTCCAATTGGTGGTTTCTCTAAGAAACCCTAAAGAAGTTTGTGAAGCATCAAGATTAAGAAGAGGACGTTTCGTGCAGTCAAAGAAATGTCGAGGAGCTTACGTAGTGCATGATTAACAAGTAAGCATCCTTAAACACCCTTCTTATGTGTTTTAGTTAGGTTATATCCCTAATTAAGAAAACTGACTAATTAGGGTTTTGACTGCATGGCTTTTCTGTGTTTATTTTTTTTATGAATGTTTATAAGCCATGCGGTTGACCACTAAACCCCTATACTTTCTTCCTCTTCTTCTTAAAAACAAATATAACACACAAACTTGCAACCATCTCATCCCTCTACTGATATTTCTGGCCGACCACATCCTTCCACCGCCATCATATACATTCCCACCACATTCTTTCTCGCTTACAAAGAGCGCATCATTATTTTATACGCAATCAACCATATCCAGAAGACCCAACCCCTAGATCTAGATCTGAATAAGTAGTTCAATTATTTCATCCAAAATTAACCTCCATCACCGTTGCAACTGGTTCAAATGCCAACTTCTACAATTGTTTTCTATCGCCTTGAACACTTCTTCAAATTTGATTTCGGTTTAAATATTTTTGGAATTCAAGTTTGTTTGGTTTAATTTTTTAAATTCTAAATTTGTATAAGATTTAGGGTTCAGGAAAGATGACGATGACAAAATAATGTGACGAGGATGAGAAGATAAAAATTTGATTCATTATGGTGTTGGCGGTTTGGTGTATGGTGTAGTTTTCGGTGCCAGGCCCGAAATAGAGATAGTGATTAATAGATTTTGGCGTATAAATGTGTGCAGACAGTATTGTGTTGTGTACTTGGGGGGTGTTATGGGAAACGTGAATATGAGAGAAGGATGTGTTTAATTAAGAAAATGAGAGATAAGTGCTAGATTGAGTTGGTTTGTCAGTGGGTAAGCAAATAATACGAGTAAATCATAAAAAGAACAATTACTTTTTGTATCCTTACGTGCGTTGTAACAGACGAAGGTTGAGTGATAAATTTAATGGATATCCAAAACGGGAAATATATGTGGAACTAGTTTGGAAAACAATGATTGTTTATGTAGTAGAAACCTAATAAGGATATGTGTCTTATTTTGTGCAAGAGTGTTGATTGTCACATTTTTTATTTTTGACTCGCACACTAAAATGTACAATCGTTAGAAGCAACATATAATAAATGTACAATTGTTTAGAGCACTGTTTGGAGTGTGTAAATAAAAAATAGAGCGTGCACATTAGCTTTTGTGCAAACCAGAGGGACCGACCATGTAATTTCTCTTAAATAAATTTACTTTACATATACATGCTCCAATAATATCTTTACACATCAGCTAATGTCTAAGAAAGGGAGCCCAATAGCCATTGTCTAAAAGAACTCCCGACCGTAGGATCAACCTCCTGATCAACGGATGTGATAACAAATATAGTGTACACTCATTTGTTGCTTTTGGTACATGTAACTCTCTATAAATTCATGTCTTCTATTAGAAAAAAATAGAGTAAAGTCACTAAAAACCATTATTCTTGATGTAACATTCTTCCCCTTGCGCAAATAACTACATTGTTTAAAGGTTTCTTTCATGGAAGGTGGTGGTAACAATGGTTTTTACGGCGGTAGACAAGGTGGTGGCTTTCCAAATTTCCCAAATTCATCACAAATGTTTCCCCTAGGTTCTCCTTCGTTGTATCGACCCATCCCTCAGTTACCATCCCCAAATGAATTTGTATGGAATCAAATTCATCAAAATTTTGAAAATTACCAAGGGACATTCATCCCTTCAAGTTCGTTTGGTGATCAGTTTTCTTCTTCTAGTGGAGGGATTGCTAGTCCGTTTCAAGGAGGTGGCGACGTCCCATCTTTGGCCATTGATAAAAGCTTAACTGCTGGTAGCATGGTTCTAGATTTTGGCAACCAAGTAATCAATCCTCTAAACCCTTTAGCAGACGGTGTCCCCAACACGTCTAGGAATTATACAAAGAGACTTTGGACAACTGAAGAGGACAGGTTAAACTTACTTTCTTGAATTCTTGTTATTTATTTATTTTTTGGTTGGATTTGCTGATACTAAACTTGAAATTTATGTCTACGATTTTATGAAGCAAACTGTCTAAGCTTGTTTCGGATTTTGGTACGAAAAATTGGGCTTTGATCTCTGAGTTCATGGAAGGTAGAGCTGGAAAACAATGTCGCGAGCGATGGTATAATAATCTGCGTCCGGACATTAAGGTTTTTTTCTTTATTGTATAACGACTACCATTTTTGCAGTTCTTTTAACTAATGTGCTTAATTTTATCTGTATATTAATTTCAGAAATGTTAAAAGGATTTTGTTTAATTTTCTTTTAAGCGACTAGATCATTTTTTTTTTTTAAATTTGTTTATTTTATTTTTTCTAAGATGTAAAATCTATTAAGAAGGTTGGAAGATGATCATTCAAAATTCAATTTAACTAAATACTTTTTGAACTTCTAAAAATGTATATATTTGACATATGTATTTGTTAAATCTCAACTTTCCGAATTTTATAGACGGCCACATTTGAAAATTCGCGTAAGCGTTTAATTATTCTTAAATGCAATTTTATGGCTCGTCTATATATATTTGAAACTTTTTTGAGTAACCTCATTATGTCCTGTAAATAAATCGTGTAAATGTGTTTCTAGCGCATCATTGTCTTTTTTCTTGACCCAAACTCGATATGTGTTCATTTCTGTGTGTTTTGGCATAATTTTGATACAAAACTGTTTCAATCTTTTAAGTAAAAAAGGTCCTTTTTCAGGTAAGATTGTTCCCCTATTTTTGACATTGTAAAATGCATAATTAATGTCGTTCTTTTCCTTTGGATTTTTTGCTTTCAGACGGATGATTGGACTGAAGAGGAAGAACGAATTCTCATTGAAGCACATAAGAGAATGCGCACTAAATGGTCTGTAATTGCGAAACTTCTGCCTGGGAGGACAGAAAACGCAATTAAAAATCATTGGAATGCCACAACAAGAAAAAAAACTACACGAAAAAATAGGACCAGCAAAGATGAGCCCGGAAATAGAAAGCCAAAATCCACTCTTCTACGCNTTAAATTTATTTATTTATTTATTTATTTTATTTTTTCTAAGATGTAAAATCTATTAAGAAGGTTGGAAGATGATCATTCAAAATTAAATTTAACTAAATACTTTTTGAACTTCTAAAAATGTGGCCGTCTATAAAATTCGCGTAAGCGTTTAATTATTCTTAAATGCAATTTTATGGCTCGTCTATATATATTTGAAACTTTTTTGAGTAACCTCATTATGTCCTGTAAATAAATCGTGTAAATGTGTTTCTAGCGCATCATTGTCTTTTTTCTTGACCCAAACTCGATATGTGTTCATTTCTGTGTGTTTTGGCATAATTTTGATACAAAACTGTTTCAATCTTTTAAGTAAAAAAGGTCCTTTTTCAGGTAAGATTGTTCCCCTATTTTTGACATTGTAAAATGCATAATTAATGTTGTTCTTTTCCTTGGATTTTTTGCTTTCAGACGGATGATTGGACTGAAGAGGAAGAACGAATTCTCATTGAAGCACATAAGAGAATGCGCACTAAATGGTCTGTAATTGCGAAACTTCTGCCTGGGAGGACAGAAAACGCAATTAAAAATCATTGGAATGCCACAACAAGAAAAAAAACTACGCGAAAAAATAGGACCAGCAAAGATGAGCCCGGAAATAGAAAGCCAAAATCCACTCTTCTACGTGACTATATTAGGGACATGGCTTCCACACCTACTACAAACACCACTACCACCAATGTTTCACTGCCTACAAGTACCAATAGTGTCATTGTAGGAAATGTCACTGCAATCCATCCAGATGAATTACCAACAATTGACTACATTCCATCCTACGATGAAGAGTGTGCTTTTATGAAAGACCTCTTTCAAAGCACTGCTACACAACCCGAAATAAGGACTTCCATTCAGCCCCTGGCTCATACTTTAGAGTTTAATGGAAATTCCAAATATGGGCCTTCTACATCTTCATCAATTCCTTTTGAAGATAACTCCAATATGTTCCTCAACTTTAACTCCCAAGTTTTTCCGGATGCTAACTCCTCAAATCCCATTGCTGAAACTGCTACATTATCGAACGCTACTGAGCCTTATTTTCACTATGAAGATATGAACATGGATTTGGCATTCAGTGGTCGAGGTGGTGATTTCTCAAGCTAGTATCATTGTGATGTCATGGTCACAATGTTATTTCCCGATGAGTCATGCATGTTTCTTGGTCCGTGATTACTTTTCCAAGACTACCCGCATGAAAGAAAGTAGAAATGATTAGTGCTTTATATGACGAAAGAAAACCTTAATTTCAGTTAGCATTGTCTTAGATGTCAGAAAAGTTTTTTGCTTAAATGTGAAGAATGTGATAGATGACAGCGTGTTAACAATTGTGAAACTATTTTTATTGTTATTTTTACAATTTGATGTAAAAGTTTAATCACAACCTTAGCCTTTTAAAAGCTTATGTTCAAAAGGTATCTTAGTTTTGGTGAAAGACAAAAAGTTGAAGAAGAATATGAAGGGAAGAACACTTGTTGAAAAAGATGAAGGAAAGAAAGACAAGTTGAAATGTCAAAAATGTCCTCATGTGTGAAGCTCGCATGGAAATTTAGTAACTTTTGGGCAAGTTAATTTAATTATTTCAAAGCTAAAAGTAAAACTAGTAAGGCACCCCCTTGCGGCGAGAAAAATGTAATTCAACCACTACAAGAAAAAGTGCTTTTAGTGACAAACAATTTTTTGACGACTCATATTCTCGTCACTAATTGGACCATTTAGTGACGAAATAAATACTCGTCAACAACTTTTGTCACAAAGCTAAAAGTTTGTGACAAAACTCATAGTTCGTCATTAGCTTGTCACAAAATTGTGTGATATATATTTTCAATTCAAATTAGTCATGCAAGTTGATGACGATATAAAAGTTTGTCACTAAAATCTACCTTTAGTGACAAGAAAGTTCGTCAATAAGTAAAATATTTTTAACATGTTTGTTGTAGGCTCGTAGCACTTACATCGTCATATTCAAATATTTAATGGAGCTAGTATATATTGAGTATTTTCTTAAGACAAACTTGTAATTAAAACTAGTTAACAAAAACGAGCCAACTACACAATAATATTTATAAGTTATACGATTATTTATTCTATACTACCCAGATTTATAAATTGTTCACTTCATACGCCCCCAAATTCTTATAAAAAAAACGCCTCAAATTTTATAAAAACAAAAGGTTAGTTACTTATTTGACCAAATCTTTTCCCCAATTTTAACTTTCAATTACACAAACCCTAACTATTTCACACACACTAATGTCTTCTTCTTGCAGTTTTTCCCGCCAATTTTACATGCTCAATGGATCCAATCGAACAATCTGGTGATAATTATGTCGTTCAATCTCATTTTAATCAATTCAATTCATCTCATTTTATTCACACTGTATAAGATGCGCATTTGTATCAGGATTGATTGGCGTTTAGAATAGCTTAATAAAACTGATTATGAACTGTTTAGCCTCTTTGTATTCGAAATTGTTGATATGATTGCTCATTTTAGGAGTAGATTATTTAGAACCTGAATTGATTCTGACCTAATTCGATGAGGTTATTTGTATGTTTATGTGATTTGATTGCTGATTTGAGTCTAGAAAATGTAGGTTTAGCGGATCAGATTGTTGAACACAATGTGTTTGATGAAATGCTAAAGTGAAAATTGACTATTGCGAATGAGCATATAAATGCATTTAACTAAAATGTTGTTGCGGCTTATTTAATTGTTAAGTTAAGCTGAAGATAAGTTGGTACTGAAATGCAGTTTTGTTAATTATATTGTTCAAATGGTATGTCTTAAGATGTTGGCACAATCGGATAACAAGGTTGGGAGGTCAAAAAGTGAATCATTTTATCTAGGTGAGTAGGTGGTTCAAAGCCTTATATCTATGCTATGTTTTTTCTCGGCGGCGTTATTGATAATACTCAAGATGAACACTCATGTCAAACTTGTTACGGCACTTGGTCATTCCAGCTATTCACATTAGGCTAATTGATCTACAGTTTCTTTAAACATGTAACTTGCTCATTTTTTGATTATACTTATTACTTGGCTTTTTTCTTATTGTTAAAAATAGAGTATGAGAGTATAGCTCAAGTTCCTCTGTATGTTCCTTGTTCATCCCCCATGTTGTAGGGGAATTATTAAATGACTAGTGGGAATAATGTAGTAATATTTACATATCTATACAAATCATGGCCATACCCTCCATTTTACTTATCAACTTAACATATTAGAAAAGCAATTTTAGATGTCGGTTACCTGCTAGTAAACTTCAACAGCAACAGATCTCACCTTAAGTGCCGATATTTTGTTATTAATTGATTGAGCTCTTCATTCTCTGCTCCATCAACTTGAATCATAAAGTCGATACCAAAACTATAAGAGAACAATATGACTACTAAATTATCAATCTGACAACATAAGGCCCATTTCAGTAGCTTATTGTAGTTTTACTCCTTGCATTCAAGTTGTCCATTTGTTTTAATACTTACTAAGAAATAGCGTTAGCATTAGTGTGTGAGAAGGTAGTGGTTTCGTATTCGTGATTTTTTATGAATAGTATCCACTAAAGATAGGATAATATTATCTCACTACACTCCAACACCCTTATTGATATTTTTTCCTTTGAAACCATTCTTGATAACTTGGTATTTTGAAGGCACTTTTGTTACTTATTTTTAGTCTTGAAGTGTTTGATTTTTGATGATTTAAAATAAAACTATTTCCGTATGTTGACTGTGGGTCAGGATTGTGGAGTAGCTTCTGGCGAGCAAGGACTCAACAGTGATATTATTATTTCTCAGTCGAACAACTCAAAAGTTAAGTATATATGCTCAAATTTGGGAGTGAAAACCAGCATCTAATGCAAACAGGTAATAAACATTACCTCGTAGCTTTTATTTCTTTATCAAGCTTTAATTAGCAAGGAAACCAATTAAATGCGGTAGAAATGCGACATGAATTGTCCCCTATCTGAGTACTTGTTGCATCAATATTAACGATCCAAATGTATATCATGTAATTGTGCCCAAATTGGAAGCAATATTGTTGAATACAAACAATAAAGCTAATAACATGTTTCGACCCAAGGCTATGAAATTAAATAGTCTAGTTGGAATAGTTTCTTAAAAGCGAAATATTCATTGATTAAATAAAGTATGAAAATGTGATCGATGCATGTTTTAGATTGTAAAGTTGTATCCTATAACAATGTAACTGTGTGTATATTTTTGCAGAAGCTTACCAAGTCCAAAGTTGGGACAAAGCAGGTGAATACCTATAAACTATAACTTTCATTGGTAGCCCTTTTTAGGATAATCAAGTTGGAACAACTCTGCATATTTTTGAAGAGGAATGTTGGGTTTACAAAGGTAAGTGATAGTCCTATCTATTTCTAAAGTTAATCAAGTTTCCAGTGAGAGGATGTTGAACTCAGCCCTCTCTTACATCGTGGATCTGGTGCTTGTGCAGGAATCATTGCGACGTCAGCTAACCCAGCGGACTTACTTCAGGTTGGCTTACTGTGCAGGTATTTAAGGTTTTAAGATATTAGATGCTCCTTGACTGGTATACATAGCCTCATATAACAAGGGCTTTATTGTTCGCAAATCACAGAAATGTGTACAACTTTACAAAAAGAGAATGAAGATATCAAAAGGAAAATGGGATATGTACTTGACCAACTAGCTCATTTCACTGGTGTGCAACTTCCTCAAGAATTTGTAAGTCTCCACTCTTTCCAACTGTATTCGATTTTATTTAGTCGTATCAGTTAATTAGTATTGTGGTTTAGGAGCTGCAAATATGTTTAGTTAAAAGGCAGAGGTTCAGTTGGGTATTAGCGGATATATTGTGGTTTAGGAGCTCCAAATATGTTTAGTTAAAAGACACAGGTTTAGTTGGGTATAAGTTGACCCTAATAAAGAAAATGGTCAACTGGGTTGAACAGGTTAAAAGTTGCCTAGAGCATATTCAGCTAATTCAACTCAGGTTCAGGTTGTAATAATTAGCCGATTTGGGTTACAGAAAAAGGCTTCTAATTTCTTGCTAGAGATTCTTGCGCTTGTAATTTTTTTATAGGAAGCAACTGTGTCGACTGAATATCCCTTATGCATTGAGAAAAGACTTTCGTCTCTATCAACCCATGTAAACTGACAACAGTCAACCCATGCACAAGTGAATTGTCTTGCCCACTCCTATTTCATCAGCCAAACATTAAGATTGTTATTAAAGCCCTTCTAACTGGTAGGTTCTCAATTCGCCACCTTGTAGCATTGGTGGCAACTATGTTACCTGTAGCATTGATGGCTGCTCTGTAAAGTTGTGAAACGTCCAATTCGGTCTAAAATTTGTCTTTGGGTTTCTTAATTTGTCTTATGTGAATTGTGCTGATCTGTGGGTACAACGAATATTGAGTTACATAATTGCCTTGCTCTCATATTAGGTTATTTCTTTTTTGGGGTAGAAGTTGCAACTGAATTTTATGAGGATGGTTGCACTGTTTGGTGCTTGAGAAAGTATTTAGATTTTAGTGGTTTGTGTTTGTTTACACAGAGCTGTTGTCACCGAGTGGAATCTTATGTGCAGATTATAATATGTAATCGATTGGGTATCATTTGCCGTAAGTTAACCTTTCTTCTCTTTTCTTTTGCATTGCTCTCATATTAGGTTATTTCTTTTTTGGTGTAGAAGTTGCAACTGAATTTTATGAGGATGGTTGCACTGTTTGGTGCTTGAGAAAGTATTTAGATTTTAGTGGTTTGTGTTTGTTTACACAGAGCTGTTGTCACCGAGTGGAATCTTATGTGCAGATTATGATATGTAATCGATTGGGTATCATTTGCCGTAAGTTAACCTTTCTTCTCTTTTCTTTTGCAGTGATGATTGAGTTCGTGGCGTTAGGGGGCAACATGACTTTAAAACATTTGAGTTGAGCATCAATATGTTGGGAAGACTTTTCTTTCCTACAGATATGTTTTGTTTACATTAGACGGTTTATAAATGTAATGAAGATGTACTTTGTACGATTTATGATGTACACTTGAAATCATGTGGAATGACATTAATGATTTTTTTTATTACTTATTTAATACATTCGTTTTGAAATAGCATATTGACATCTAATGGTATCTATGGCTAATGATTATTAGGCTTATATTTTTTCACAAAATAGTGACGACTTATTTGGTCACTGTTGATGCTACATTTGTGACGACCTTTTGTGGTCAATTTGACCAAAATTAGTGACGACTTACAGCAATCAGTGACAAATTTTGTGACAAAAGATGTCGTCAAAAATATTATTGACAACTCTGATTTTGTCACCCATTAGTGACGACCTTTTGCATTTTCGTCAATAAAAAAAATTAGTGACGGACCTATTGTGACGACAAATGACGACCTCAGTTTTCGTCACCAAGTAGGATTTGTGACGACTTTTTGCTGTTAGTGATGAAATTCAATTTGTCACTAAAACCAGTTTTTCTTGTAGTGAACTTTTTTGCAAGCAATATCTTTCCAAGTTTGAACCTTTTACATTACAAGAAAATGCATGTAACTCATTAAATACATCTTTAACTTATAAATATATATGTACAAAGTTTAAGCATAATGGCAATAGGTTTATAAAATGTAAAGTTTATAAATTACAATAGTAAAATGACATGAATTCTATAAAACTTTTCAAAAGGTTTATTATTAGAGATGCTTTAAAAAGAATAAATAAATAAATAAATAAATAATTACATAGTCTCATTGAAACGATTGAATTTAATTGAATATTAAGTTGAATTTTAAACCACTGATGGACTAATGAAAGAATAACAGAAAACAACTTATTTTGGATCAGGTATATTTAGGAAAATACCGGATTCCTTAAGAATATTAGCACTAAGAATCAAATTTCATCGGGGTCTCATGACCACACGAGAAACCCCCTAGTTCCACCCTGGTTTTATATAACATTTTAGGCCAAAGAAGTTTTTTTTGGAACGGCATTAGTATATGTAAATAAGACTAAACTAGCCAGAAGCTAGAAAAGTTACAAACAATATGAAATAACATTATAAAGGGTACATATCCAATCAATCCACTTAATGGGGACTTTCTTCTGTCTACTAGAGCACCAAGTAAATAATGATAGCTTGATATCATCAAGGATGAGGTGCTTGTTGTGTCGTTTTGATGCGAAAATCATATCATTACGGAACCTCCATAAGGTCCATAGGGTAGCTTGAACAACCGTGTCAAAAAACTTTGTTGTGGCAGCTGGGAGGGGAACCATATCAGCAAGATTGATTGCATCACTTAGACATGTGATTGCACTTGTATGGATGCTCCACCAGTCTACGAGACCCTTCCAAGTTTCCTTAGCGATACTACATGAGACGAAGATGTGTTATTCAGTTTCAGTTACCTCGTCACAAAGGGGGCATAGGACACTATGAAGATCGATATCCCTGAAGTCTAGATTAGATCTTGTTGGGAGTCTTTGGTTTGCAGTTTTCCAAGTGATAACATTCGCTTTCAATGGAATCAGGTTGTTCCATCTTGTGGGTGATGAGATTGTCGGTGGAGGTGAAGATGTATTAGATCTCATCCCTTTAACCGTACAAAGTTTTGTGTCGTACACAATGCATTACCATGAGTCAATGTCATCAGTAAGGCGAAGTTGGGCCACTAAATTACAAAGGGCAGTTAGCACATTAAATTTTGGAATAGACTGAATGGGTCTGCGCACGCCCAATGGAATTCACGGCCAATATGAGAAGGAGGACCAATGACAGTAATATGAGTATCAGGAACAACATGTGTTGAAGCCAATGGATGAAAGGTGGGAGAGCGATTGAAAGCAAGGCAATGTGGATTCGAGTCTGTTAGTGCAAATNTTTTTTTTTTTTTTTTTTTTTTTTTTTTTTTTTTTTTTTTTTTTTTTTTTTTTTTTAAAGATTATTGGCAAGTCAATTCCAGCCTTGCAAAGATCTTCTTACCATGGACCCGTTTTAGATTTAATGGACGAGAAATCATTTAGACCACCATCTATTCCATGAATTGAACGAATTACTTTGTGCCAAAGTGCACTATTTTCGTTATGGAATCCCCACCATTTGCAAAGCATGGCTTGATTGCTAGACTTTGAAGTACCAATACTGAGACCCCCATTAGAAATAAGGGAGGTATCTTTGTCCCATTTAATCCAAGCGATCTTTTTCTCATCCGAAGAGCCACCCCAAAAGAATTTTCTTCTAATGCATTCAAGCTTGTTGATTATGTTGATGGGAGCTTTAAAGGTGGAAAAGTAGTAAACACCTAAGCTCCCAAGAATGGACTTAATTAGAATTAGTGTACCACCAAAAGAAAGGGACTTTGATTTTCACTTTGAAAGCCTCTTATGAAATTTATCAACGAGAGTACTCCAATTAGCACATATAGCCATATTTCCACCTACTGGGAGTCCCAAGTAAGTGCTAGGAAAGTGAGATGGAAGACAACCAATGGTAGATGCAAGTGATTTAACTTCTAAATCAGTGACACCAATGCCAAAGAGCTTGCTTTTGTGAAAGTTAACCTTAATACCCGAAGCAAGATGAGAACAAGTTAGGATACTAGTAAGGTTCTTTGCATTCAATAGGGACCACTCACCCATAATTAATGCATCGTCCGCAAACTGACGAAGAGACATGTACGTTGTCAACACCCACTTTAACCCCGTGGAATAAGTTGTTATTCCTCGCATGAAGTAAGATCACATTGAGTGCTTCAACCGCAATGATGAAAAGGAATGGTGAGAGAGGGTCATCTTTGTTGAAATATGGTTAATTATTAACACGTAGATGTCTAGTATCGAACCCGAGACCTCGGGATTGCACACAATACAAACGAGAATTAAAGTATAATAATTATATATTAAATGTTATGTATATATAATTATTTAAAACACTAAAATGGACTTAACGGTCGTTAGTTATTAACCGTAAGTACTAACTATCATTAAATGTAAAGTTAAAGGACTAAGGATAAAATATATAGCCAAGAAGGATCCGGAAGGCTTCCCCAAGCCTATGGCCGGTCGACTAGGGGGTGGGGAATCCTTATCCCACTTGATTTTGGATAACAAGTTTACTAGGCTATATATACAAACTCAAGGGTTATTTGTTTCTCACCTTTTGTGCACACACATAACCCTAAAGTTTTCCTCCTCCTTTTCTTTGCTTAATTCCGATCGTACACCCCTATCCTTAGGGTTGTCGATTTTTGTTTTCCAAAAACAAAAGTGTTTTCATATTACTTGCATAATCTTTAATTCATTAGAGTTTGTATGTACAAGAACGAGGTAATTACTCACTATAGTAATTATCAAGAGATCGAATAACAAAACGGTAAGGGGTTATTCATAGATCTATTGTTCTTATAAAGTTCAAGAAACAAGAATTGCATACGGTACGTTTTCTTTATGTTTTGGTTAACTATTATGTGTTATATAAGATCCTTGCTTCCGCGTATGTGTTTCTTTGATATTAGTAATAATATATGATAGTCATGATTATTAAATTCTAACAGTGGCATCACGAGCCATGTATAACATGTAATTGCTTACTAAAACTATAAAAAACGTATCTTTAATTGTTTTAGATACACATGTTATTGTTCTAGGGTTTTATTAAAAATTTTCAAACCCTAACCCTAATTTAAGGGGGGGTCGATTTGTCCATAAACCCTAATTAGGGTTTGTGGTTTAATTAATTAAAATTAATTAATGATTAGAAACCGTAGGTTTGTAACATGTTTATGTGAACTATGTGGTAATTGTTATGCATGAATTCATGACAAAACATGCATGTTAGTCATGGATTGGTTGATTGTTTTAATTGCAAGTATATGTTTCACATGTTAAATTATTAGATAGATCTAAAATTAAGACCCCAAGTATAATAAAATCAATTTACGTGCTATGTGGTGTATAAGTAATTATGACCCTTATAATTGATTCGTCAATGTATGTACGTCTACCTTCCATTGAAGGAGAGGGTCTTAATTAATTATATGCATATGAAAACCTAGAATTGATTTAATTAGGGTTTATCTAATTAAGTATGCATGTGGCTAATTGTTTCACCTTTTATTATTATTAGTTGTTTATTTGTTTTCTTTTAATTACTTGTTTTATTGTTATGTGATTGTCATGTTTGTAAGCACTAAAAGGGTAATTTTTTGAAAAGAAAATTAATTGGACTAATAATGGTGAAACATAATTATTATTAAGAACTTTACACTACGAAATCTTATGTATCATACTTAGGGGTTGGCCTTACATGCCGTAATGCGTTAAATGCATCCTCGCGACGAGATTTGTATTGTAAAAGTTTTTAACATGTTTTAAGATGAAAGTTATAAACTTTTGGTTTGATTGATGTTTTTGTACATATGGTCTTGAAAGTAAGTCTTTTTTAGCTAATTCATAGTGATGGAAACAAGGTTTGGAAAGAGCCTAGAGTCTACCTTTGGTTTCCATGCATTTATGAGTTCGTTAAAGACGTCTTACCTACATTACCATTACATGTACAATATCATCTTAAGGGTGATTTGCCTCAATTCCACTTTGGTGGATGATATTGTAGGTTCTTCTTTAATTAGTGAACCCAATACCTCAAATAAAAGCTTTTAACTTTATCTTGCGAATTGGTAATTAAAAATTGTTTTGAAAAATCTAATGTTATGAAGATAAGTGCATGCATCTTTATACATGTTTTGTGATTATCACATCAAAATTAAATACCCTAAAAATTTAAGTTACATGCCATCTGACTATAAGGGACACTTGGAGTTATTCTTTGGTATGCGTGAGACCTAGGCCAAAGATTAATGACAAGGTAAATTTCCTAGTGAGCGTGAGACCTCACATGGATAATTTGCAGTTTCTAAGTTAGACGACTTAATTAAGTTGATGCGTGAGACCTAGAACTTAAGGCATGAGATGGGATGAAACATGCTTACATGACAAATTGATGAATCAATTTGAAGTAAATCCCATAAATGATCTAGGAATTGGAAAATTGTTTGCCAATTATTGTACGACAGATTACCATCTTTTGTACTTTCATTACTAGCAGATCAACTGACGTAGTGAAATTATAAAAAGTTGGATCCTAGATTTTCAAGAAACTAAGGTGGTTATATGAATATATCCATGGGTATTATGTTTGCTTGAAAATATTTTCATTATCGAAAATACTAATGTTTGAACTTTTTCTGTAGAAATGGCTCAACCCGATAACTCCGTATATGCTGCTTTCAAGAGTCATCTTGAAAGAGCCAAATTGACTAGGAAAAACTTCAATGATTAGCACATATCGCTCAGAATTGTCTTGAGGGTGACTGGTAAGCTCAATTACTTGAATACTCCTTGCCCTGAGGAGCCTGCTGCGACCGCTACTGATGAGGCCAAAGCAGAATGGAGAGTGGAGCATGCTAAGTACAATGAAATTGGGTGCTTAATGCTTCAAAGTATGGATCCAATAATGCAAAATAAGTTTGAGTATTATTTTCCATTCGACATGATCAATGAGCTCAAGAAGGCTTATGAAAAATCTCCTGCAGTTGAATTGTATGAGTCACTTGACAAATTACACAGCTGCAAACATGGTGATGGTAAACCAGTTGAAGACTATGTGAATGAGATGAGAGAATTCTTTGATCAACTTCACAGAATTGGATTTGGTTACCCCTAGAATGTTCAAGTTCACTTAATCAACAGATGCCTTAACAAGGACTTTGCTGGTTTTGTATAGAACTTCAACATGCACTGCTCGGGGAAGACAGTCTCAGAGTTACTCGCATTGCTTGTTGACTATGAGAAGCATCTACCAAACAAGGGCAAGGCACCTACTCCGCAAGTGTTGGCAATTCAAGGAGGTAGGATCCAGAAAAAATCACATGTGAACAAGGGTAAGGGTGTGGCTGTTAAAGGCAAGCAGGTTTTGGCCTATCAACCAAATCCTAAGGTGAATCAAAACCAAACCAAGAAGAACAAGGTGAATCCTCCCAACAAGAAGGAACATGCTTGTCACCATTGTCATCAAGTAGGGCACTGGAAGCGTAACTGTGCGCTCTACATCAATGACTTGCGACAAAAGAAGCAAAAGAGTGAAGCTGGTAACCCCAGCTCATCAGGTGCGTTCTTTATGATTGAATTATTTTCTCTATCTCATAAATTGAATTCCTGGGTAAATGATACGGGATGTGGCATTCATATCTGCAATACTTTGCAGGGGTTTAGAGTGGAGAGAAAGCTGTCCTATGGAGAACAATTCTTGCACGTGGGTAATGGAGCGCCTGCAGGAGTTGAAGCTATAGGAGTATTTAATTTAGTGTTGCCTTCGGGCCTAGTAATATCTTTAAATAATTGTCATTACGCACCGTCAATTGTTAGAGGTGTAATTTCATTTTCATGTTTGTTGAACCTTGGTTATCATCATACTATTTCTAGCAATGGAATTTCAGTTTCTTTAAATGGTGTATTTTATTTTAATGCTGTTGCTGTGAATGGTATTTTTGAGTTGGACATGAATGATAATGATAATGCTTTTAATAATAATTCAATGTATAGCATCAACCATAAGAGAATCAAGAAAGGTCTGGATTCATCTTATCTTTGGCATTGTTGACTTGCTCACATTGGCAAGGCTCGCATGGAAAAGCTGCAACACGATGGGCTTTTAGAAAAGATCAATGATGAATCATTTGATAAATGCGAATCTTGTATTGCTGGGAAGATGACAAAGAAACCTTTTAAAAGTCATATTGAAAGGGCTTCTGATCTACTTGGTCTAATTCACACAGATGTGTGTGGACCACTTAGACATGTGTTAAGGAGAGGTGCTAGCTACTTCTTAACATTTACGGATGATTATAGCCGTTATGGTTATGTTTATTTACTTAAACATAAATATGAGGTATTTGAAACATTCAAAGTGTTTAAAGCAGAAGTAGAGTTGCAACTTGGAAAGAAGATTAAAGCTCTTCGATCTGATAGAGGTGGTCAATACCTGAGTCAAGAGTTTATAGATTTCTTAGCTGAGAATGGAATTGTCCAGCATCTCACTTCTCCATATACTCCATAACAAAATGGTGTATCTGAGAGAAGAAATCGTACATTGCAAGATATGATACGATCTATGTTTAATTTAACAACTCTTCCCTTCTCATTTTGGGATTATGCCTTAGAGTCTGCTGTTCGCATTCTTAATATGGTTCCCACAAAGAAGGTGGATAAGACACCATATGAGTTATGGACTGGAAAAGCTCCTAACTTGTCTTATCTAAAGGTCTGGGGTTGCGAGGCGTATGTTAAACGTGACTCAGCAGATAAACTCCAACAAAGATCTGTGAAGTGCATCTTCGTAGGATACCCAAAGGAAACAATGGGTTACTATTTTTATTACCCCCCTGAGAACAAAGTATTCATTGCTAGGTATGGAGATTTTTTGGAAAAGGAACTCATATCTCAAGAATTAAGTGGGAGGGTATATGATCTGGAAGACGATCAGGTTGATGCATTACCTTCTGAAAATACTAGTCAACTTCCTGAAGAACCAGATAGTCTGGGTCTGTTAGAGTTTGTGGATAAATATTAATAAGTGTATGTCTAGAATCGAACTCGGGATCACGGGATTGCACACTTTACGTATGAAGAGTAAATGATTAATAATTATTTATAAAGTGTTATATTTAATTATTATATGCACAAAACGTTTGACGTTAGTGATTAACAGACAATTGACTAACGACCGCTTAAATATAAAAGAAGGATTAAAGTGTCAAAGTTTGAAACCCTCGTCCTCATTCTTTGTGACTGATTTTATGAAAGTTACAGGAGGGGTGTTGGTTGTCGACTTTGATAACTAAAGGAAGTGGGAGGCAATACCTTGGAGAAAAAGTTTGGTTATTATATAAACAACCCTTTCTCCTTGTTTTGTAGATCGACACACAGAAAACAAAACCTAAACTTCACTGTTTATTTACTTATGATGTACGATTGGTGGATTGTTCCATTATGGAATAATGAGTAACTTTACTTTGCATGGTACTATCATATATCATGCATGTATTATACATGCATGTATTATGTACGCATGATAATACCAATTACATGCATGAGTTGTTTTCTCCTTCTTTATTGTGATTTAATTTTTTGAATGTCAAGAAAATTGTTTTGTGTTTAATTACTAGCATAACGTTTACTTGGTATTAGTACGTGTGTACAAGAACGTGATACTAACACATTATTGTTAGTATCTTGGATCGATTAACAAAACGGTAAGGGGTTAATCAATAGATCCCTAATTCATATGAACCCTAATTAGGGTTTATCCAAGAATTCAAGATTGCATATGGTACGTTCTTTATTTATGTTTTGGTTAACCTTTATATGTTATACTTGATTATACGCTTCCGCATATTGTGACTACTTGATATTAGAATATATATATGATTGTCATGCTATTTAAATTCTAACAGTGGCATCACGAGCCATGTATAACATTTAATTGATTACTAAAACAATAAAAAACGTATCTTTGATTGTTATAGATATACATGTTGTAGTTATAGATCTAGGGTTTAAAAAAATATTTTCGAAACCCTAACCCTAAGTTGGGGGGGTACGATTTTCCATGAACCCTAATTAGGGTTTGTGGTTTATTTTTTTAATTAATTGGATTAGAAACCCTAGGTTTGCAACGTGTTTATGTGAACTAATTGGTAATTGTTATGCATGAATCCATGACGAAACATGCATGTTAGTCATGAATTGTTTATTTCTTTTAATTGTTAGTAACTTTGTTTTACACATGTTATTAATAGATAGATCTAAATTGGGGAAGACCCCAAGTGTAATTAAAATCAATTTACTTGTTATGTGGTGTACTAATAAACCCTAGCTTACGCAATCGATTATTCGATGTATGTGGCTCACTTGTGCAAAGTAAAAGCTTTGGTTAATTATACACATTATAAACCTAGAATTGTTTTAATTAGGATTTATCTAATTAAGCTTGCATGTGGCTAATTGTTTTCACCGCTTTATTTATTAGTTGTTTATTTGTTTTCTTTTAAATTACTTGTTATGTGTTATGTGTTTATCAACGTTGTAAGCAATAACAAGGGTAATTTTGAAAAGAAAAATTAATTGGACTAATAATGGTGAAACCTAATATTATTAATAACTTTACAATATCAAGATCTTATGTGTAATACTTAGGGGTTGGCCTTACATGCCGTAATGCGTTAAATGCATCCTCGCGACGAGATCTTTATTGTTAAAGTTGTTAATATGTTTTAAGATGAAAGTTATAAACTTTTGTTTTGATTGATGTTTTTGTACGTATGGTTGTGCAAGTAAGTTTTTTTTAGCTAATTCATAGTGATGGAACACAAGGTTTGGAAAGAGCCTAGAGTCTACCTTTGGTTTCCATGCACTAATGTCTTAGTTAAAGACGTCTTACTTACATCACCATTGGATGTACAATATCATCTTAAGGGTGATTTACCTCAATTCCACTTCGGTGGATGATAATTGATGGTTCTTCTCTAATTGGTGAACCCAATACCTCAAACAAGCTTTTAACTTAATCGACGAATGGTAATAATAAATTGTTTGAAATCACTAATGTCAATGAAAGATGAGTGCAATGCATCTTTTACATGTTTTTTGATTAACACATCAAAAATCAAATACCCTAAAATTTAAGTCACATGCCATCTACATAAGGGAACACTTTGAAGTTGATTTTTGTAATGCGTAGACCGTGGACCAAGATAATGACAAGGTAAAATTTCCGAGGGTGCGTGAGACCACACATGGAGAATTCAGTTTTCTAAGTTAGACGATTAAGAAGGTTGATGCGTGAGACCCTAGAGCTTACGCATGAGATGGGGGATGAAAAACATGTACATTGCAATTGATGAATCAATTGATGTAAATCCATAATTTTCTGAATTCGGGAAACTTTTTGCCAATTAATTGTCGCAGATTACCATCTTTTTGTACTTTCATTAACTAGCAGATCAACTGATGTAATGAAAACTTATGAAAAGTTGATCCTAGATTTTCAAGAACTATTTGGTTAAAATATATCCATGGGATTCTGTTTTCTGAAAATATTAATTATCGATAATACTAAAATTGAAGATTTTGCAAATTCTTTAATGATGAATGCAACGATGAACTGTAAACATAGCCTTCTTTCCATAAGAGGAATTCGTAGACTTAATCCTTCTTTCATGAATGAAAGAAATAGTAGGAGATTTAGAATTGTGCTAAAGTTTCCTGAAATAACATAACTGAAGCAAACTTTAGAATAGTAAAGTATTGTTGCACTGTATGAGTTATAGATAGAAGGCGAACGATACTGCAAAATGGTAAAAGACAAAGTAGAGTATTTAGCTAATTGTTGCTTGACATTGATATACACATATAATTGTTGGAATGGAAGATCTATACAGCGGAAGAAATTGCATGCTCAGTTTTTTCAAGTTAATAGTTTGAATGTGATGAATCACATTTAATAGTAGGTATACATTCTTTAAAACTATAATAATGTTTGAATGGGTTTCTTAAAGAGTAGGAAAGAAATAGCCACATTTATTGCCTTTCAACTGATAAATGGAAACATTTATAGTTGTCAAATTTTCAGTGGGTAAGTATGGGTCCTAATTACCGAACAAGGGTTATTTAATTGTGCTCTAAATTCAGTGGGAGTTGCAAACTTATTGTCCCGGGGGTGATTGTAACTCAGATTATCTTGTGTATATCTCAAGATACCGATGACTTTCAAAATATATAGACACAATTATTTCAGGAAGCTGGCGTTCCTTGATAGATCTGAGTGACTCTATACTCAGTGATGTAATATATGACACAATCATATTGTTCTTTTAACAAACGCATGGCGTGTTGTTTATATGGAATAGGGTTTCGCATGCACAACTGGGAGAAACTATTGTGTGCAAGGTCAACACGTATAATTATGATTTAAAGGATTCTCTTAACTGCAAAGTAAAGAGAACATAGTTCTATATGAATTAATAACAGTTAATCTAAGAAACACTTGGTGTTGAAATTTAGTACGGAGACGCAGGACAAATTCAACACAAGGTGAATTCCAATGTAAGCGTAGACCTACATGGATAATTTTAACTGTTTCTAAAATAACATCTATTAGAACATGTGTCAATAGATGAACAAGACAACTTCAATAGTTTATGTTATTTGGAATGACAGAAATACATGAATGATGTAATACTTAACTTCAATAATATTTGTATTCTAAGAATGACATAAAATAAATGAGAGTAGGTAAGTTAACTTGAAAATATGATTGAAACCAAAATAATGGGTGTCATGGATTACTGTTAGTTATACATTTTATACTTGATGTAATGTTAAACATGAAGTCTTTGCAAAAGGCTTATATAATGATAAAGTAAACAGGTTAGCTTTTATGTTTTTATTAAGCATATAACAAGAAGCATTGAATTGACAAGATAAACGTGTAACGGATTTATAACGGTTTTAAATGTCTTAAAGACAATGTACAAAAGTACTATAAGTAGTAACTGGTAATAAAGCATGCAAAAGAGGCTTTACAATTCATTGTCGCCATTAAGTGTGATTTGTTGTAAATAGACAAGCTAAAAGATAGTAAGGTTTTATTTCATATTGAAGATTGTCTGAGCAATATGAGTCCTAATGAAATACCCACAAGTTTATGGTGTGTTCAGTTGGAGATCAAACCTCTATTGGTATGTGTTTGATAAAGAGTTACAATAACTTCTTTTCTTCCAAAAGTTATCAAGGTTAGAAAATTGAGTATTGATTGAATATACTCAATTAGACCCCTAGAAGATTAATAAGACGTTATGAAATGTGATGAATCACATTAAGTCTTGAATTGGAGTTTTGAGTTTGTTAAGCTGCTTATGATTAACAAAAGAATGTCAGGAACTCTTAATGTGTATTTGTAATATCCTTAAAAGAGAAAATTGGATTGTTGCTCTAATTGCTAAGTATTTATAGATAATCTGTAAATTTCTAACGGCAAGTGGGAGTTTATTACAAAATACATAATCTTCTAAAAACATACTAGTGAAAATCATGATGAGGGTTAACATGTAAATGATAAACCTCAAGATGATGGAATTATCATTCATAGATCCACTTGGATATCTCAGATATTTGATTAACATGCTGGGAATTATATGATGAAGTATTACCAAATAATGGATTGGGTAAACTACTCATACTATGAATGTTATAGATGCTGTTCATAAAGATATTCAAATTTTACAAATTTGGTTTATCTTAATTCTTAATAGTTAGAGAATGAAGATGAGTTTATTCAAAGATAATGTAACCCTAGTGGTTTAAATCTTTGTTTAAAATCATATGGACAAGGTTGTATACATATCTTAATGAATATCTTATGACAAGATTATTAATCATATTTAAGCAATTAACCATGATTGAATACTCTTTCCTAAGCACATTAAATATATAAAGATGGTAATTGTCATATTTATATGAATATGAAATTTGACAATGAATATCAAAAACTCTTTCTTAATTGATTACTTGAGCGAGGACGATAAGTAATCAAAAAGAAGTTTATGAATTCAAATAAATCTTTGAAGTATACAAAGTGCAATAATCCATGATTGGATAAATGCATGCATCTAGAGATTACTCTTATGTTTAATTATTAATCAATGTTTTGATTTATAATTGAAATAAGATAATCTAAGTATTCCTGAAAGCTAGTGGGAGTATTATGTTTGATTTACTAAATCATATATGTTGTATAACATATAAGAAGTAACATTCCATATAAGTAAAATGTTAAGTCTTAGTTTGGAATGAAACTTTACTTTAAAGATTTAGGAAATAAAACATATAACCTTGGAATATATGTTTATTATAAACATAAGCGGTAAATAAATCTAATCAAAAGATATTTGATAGCTTGTGTAATGAATATTCTAATGGAATATGTTTTGTCTTAGAATAACGATCCTCAACCTGGAATTGCTCCTAAATTCTAAGTATATACAATATGGCAAATTGTTGCGTAATTGTTATAGCCGACAATGAATCTTAAAAGATTGGTAGGCATAAAATTACACAATGGATATTAAGTTTACGGGATTTTAAAGAGCATAGTTGCATTATACATTAAAGAATTAGAATACTTTAAACTTTAAAATGTTTGAAAGTTTGATTGTCATAAATTGGTGGTTGAGGATATCACATCATTTATGAAATATTATGTGGCTATATCAGAATAGTTGGATATACACATACAAGAATTTCGCTTAATTGAATTCTTGAAATAAGTATTCTCAAAATTATTATAGATCAAAGTTAGTTGATTTATGCCTTATCAACTAGTATGATTGACATGACTTGAGGCATAATTCATTAACTAGAATTATCATGCATTGATCTATTTAGTATTTGGATAAAGGACTTTAAGCAATTATTATTTAATAATGAATTAAAGTATTTAGTACGTTTATTTTCATTAATAATAAATTGTGTTCTATATTTGCATGTTAAAATCCGTGAATAACTTATGTTATTCTAAATTGTCCGTTGTCAATTAATGATATGGGAATATCATTAAACTAAGACAAATCTGAGTATTGGTTAGAATATACTTGAAAGTATA
>LBNU01001048.1:11870-42298 GCA_014162995.1 Artemisia annua | reverse complement strand
TCTGCAACAGAAAGTGAGTACATAGCTGCTTCAGAAGCTGCAATGGAAGCCGTCTGGATTAGGAAGTTTGTTTCGGGCCTTGGAGTTATGCCATCGATTCAACGACCTATAAAAATGTATTGCGACAATTCAGCTGCAATCACATTTGCCAATGAACCTGGACTCATGAGGGGCACCAGACATTTCCCGATCAAATATCACTACGTGCGAGAGCAAGTGGATATTGGAGAGATCGAGTTACTCAAAGTTCACACAGATGATAACTTAGCAGATCAATTGACGAAAGCTCTACCTGGCACTAAGCTTTATAAGCTAGCTGAAGGAATAGGTCTTCGTAAGGCTGAAAGTTTCATGCCCATTTGTGATTAGTATTTGGATAAAGGATGTAATGTACAATTATTAAGTTTAATGAAATAAAGTATTAGTTATGTTTATTTACATTGTCTTAATAATATATCCTGTTTTTTGCATGTTTAAATCCATGAATAATTTTATTATTCTAAATTGTCCGTTGTCGGTTAATGATATGGGAATATCATTAAACTAAGACAAATATGAGTATTGGTTAGAATATACTTGAAAGTATATTGATGCGTAGTCATACCAATTTCACATGATATTCAATGAATTGAATATAGGACTTATCCCAACTACATGACTTTACTTATATTTAAGTAAATCATAAATAGTTATCCTCAGACTTGAGATACCAGATAAGAGTCATGGATGTAGTGCATTTTTGTAAAGCAATCTACCGCTAACCATAACTGGTAGTTATAAGGGTTGTTTTCAGAAGTGTTGCAAAGTCCATGGGTTAGTCTTGTAGTCAAGAAAGAATTTGTTCCTTCAAATTTTTTTTGAAGTTTAATACTGCTGGGCCACTCGTAGGATTGACAAAATGTTTGCATGGCCACGCCCAAAGTCTATCTGGAATACGTTCAGATGTTTTGGTAATTTTGTTCAAGCATTAACATATGAAAAACTGAAATTTAATAAAGAATGATTTCTTTATTAATAGAGTATTAGAAACAAAAGGATAATAATAACGATGAATCGTTAAAGGTTTTCCAGGAAACCTAGCTCGAGTCGAACTAGGGGCATTGGAGTGTTGCAAGACGCCAACCAATGTCATTTTACTATTAATAGATAACCAAGTGGGAGCTGTTGAAATATGGTTAATTATTAACACGTAGATGTCTAGTATCGAACCCGAGACCTCGGGATTGCACACAATATAAATGAGAATTAAAGTATAATAATTATATATTAAATGTTATGTATATATAATTATTTAAAACACTAAAATGGACTTAATGATCGTTAGTTATTAACCGTAAGTACTAACTATCGTTAAATGTAAAGTTAAAGGACTAAGGATAAAATATATAGCCAAGAAGGATCCGGAAGGCTTCCCCAAGCCTATGGCCGGTCGACTAGGGGGTGGGGAATCCTTATCCCACTCGAACTTGGATAACAAGTTTACTAGGCTATATATACAAACTCAAGGGTTATTTGTTTCTCACCTTTTGTGCACACACATAACCCTAAAGTTTTCCTCCTCCTTTTCTTTGCTTAATTCCGATCGTACACCCCTTTAGGGTTGTCGATTTTTGTTTTCCAAAAACAAAAGTGTTTTCATATTACTTGCATAATCTTTAATTTATTAGAGTTTGTGTATACAAGAACGAGGTAATTACTCACTATAGTAATTATCAAGAGATCGAATAACAAAACGGTAAGGGGTTATTCATATATCTATTGTTCTTATAAAGTTCAAGAAACAAGAATTGCATACGGTACGTTTTCTTTATGTTTTGGTTAACTATTATGTGTTATATAAGATCCTTGCTTCCGCGTATGTGTTTCTTTGATATTAGTAATAATATATGATAGTCATGATTATTAAATTCTAACAATCTTGACTGAGTACCCTTTCCAATCTAAATTCCCTTGTTGGAGAACCGTTTACAAGAACCGAAGCAAAGGCCGAATTAAGACAAGAAAATATCCCCTTTATCCATTTGGGACTAAAGCCCATTTGTTTCATGATGGCGATCAAGAAAGACCAATTCAAAGTGCCAAAGGCTTTTTCAAAGTCAAGCTTGAGAAACATTAGACGTTTCTTATATTTTTTTGCAGGAACTCTTCCGGATACGCACGGATAAGGATACGGTTGGCATTAATAGTATCCGCGTCCTCTGCATTATACGTTTCGGGGGCTGGGCGCTCATCCTTTGGCAGCGTCCCTTGGGTATAGAAAGCAAAATCCCAAGGGAAAAACGCGTCGTCTATCCAGAAGAAATATTCACGCCAATTCCTGAGCGCGTCCAATTTCTCTGAATAACACTGCAAACGCCCCGCGTGTTTGGCAAAGGTAATCCACCCGTTCGACCACGTTGAGTGGTAAAACGCGCGGAAAAGGTGAATTGTTGGATTAATTGCCAGGAGGCGGCAATTTACCTCAAAATTGGTTATCTTAGCTGCGCCTATACAGTGCAGCTGAGATATATGGAGGCTATAATAATTAAGAACATCACACAAGAATAAGGAAAGGGGCACGCGCTGATTTGCGAATTCGAAAAAACGCGTGTATACCCCCACCTTACCCTCGGGGAAGTCAGCTATGGACGCGGTTGCCACCGGTACTACCGGGTGCAACGCGTGAGGGATATAATAATCCGAGGCGAACTGCCGTAGCTCATCCTCGGTTATATCGGAGGTAAAGTCAGACAATTGAAGAACCATTGTTATACTAAGCGCACGCGCTAATTACCTAAAAGGTTATTGCTTTTTTGATCGCTGTTTCGAAGATCTATCAATGGTGGAAATGAGCAATTTTACTGTGATAATCACAGTGAAAGGGAGGCGGTAGTTTATATAGGGTTACCCCCCCCCCCCGTAGATGATTGACACGTGGACTCCACTAACCTTCATCGTGTGGCTGAGAACTCACAGGGTACAACACTTTTTGCACTTTCCCACATTTTTCGAGGTAGATCTTTTGGACTTATTAGGACTAGATTCATGGTATATCCCTTTGGGCGGGAAACGTTTGAACTTATCCGCCACGTATGCGGGCGCATTTTTCGCTATGATTAATAGTCTAGCATCCGCGGTTTCACCGTGCGCATACTAGACTGGGGGGACATGATGACGTATAGTCTATATTCGGGTCACGAACCCGACCATTAAACGTCACTAGTACTTAAGCCCACCACGTGTGGGCTACTGTGGCAATGGTTTGGGCTCACGGAGGCCCAAACCCAAAGTTATGTATAGTTTGGATATTGGATATCTCTTATTTATGGGATATATATCAAATATCCGATAAAGGCGGACACGCCGAGGAGTGAGGAACACGAAACCGATAAGGTTTCGTATGTATATATATATGGCATCTCGGCTCTCATTCAAGGTACGATATCACAACCCTAACTCTTCTACAAACCCTAAAACCGATTACTTACTCTCACGCCGGAGGATAATCGTGGGAAACAATCTCACGATAAGCCTAACGGTGTCTTTTTGTTTTCTTAGTACGCAGGTCTCAAGTATTACAACCGAATTGGTACTCAAGACAAGGAACGCCCAACTTTTGTATCAACAAATGGTTTTAACTTAAGCAATAAGTAATTTCCTATATTGACTGGTTTTGGACTTTGGATCACTAGTTTAATGTTTTTCTCAAGTAAAAATATATAGTAGCTTTACAGGTTTAATCGAAAATAAGCATTCAGCGTGTTTGACCTTCAAGCAATTGACTAGGATCAATAAAATTTTACCCACACTAGGTTAGAATAATAGTAAAATGGTAATGGTCATGTAATTAGAGAACAATGAGCTATTTTTTGTAAGAGACATCAGGTGAGTTTATGTGTACTTTAATATGGTGTTATATTTTGTTTGTAAAATGTTTTCACGCAATTATTCATGATATGAGATATCGGCATACTTCATTAATTTTCTGCAAGTTGAAGTTTTATTGAAGTGTGAATGAAATTTATCACCATGTAGAGCAATAACATGCTCTTGTGAGACCAAAAGAACGGGTCATTGTTGTGCATTCGAACCAGAACAAAGCAAATTTATATAATAGTATAAAAAATATATATATCAGCTTGTAAAATGATATGGGTATATAATAGTATAAAAAATATAAGAAACACATGTTTATGTATACAGTTTTACTTGACAACTTGGCAACTTCACTCCTGGTGTGCCTTTGAACCAGAACAAAGCAAATTTATATATCAGCTTGTAAGAAAAAGGCTTCTTTAAGCCCTTAGATCCTTTCTGATATTCCAATTTAGTACTGCCCGGAATCATATTTGATCTGGCTCTTATCACCAATCAGCATGTAATGGCAGGCAATATTGGCTCAAATGTGATGCTTTATTTTGACATTTTGGCCTTGGCAAAGAATATACCAGCAAATAAACCTGTAACAAAGCAAAAATATAAGAACGGACAATGTCGCCTGAAAATGCTGCTAGTGTGTCGTAAGGACAAAAGAGGTCCTTGTAGCCGAACCACGATAAATACTCGTGTCGTGAATGGTTTGCACTTTCCCTTTACTTATTGCTTTGCTTTGATGTTTGCATTATGTGATTGTGTGTGTTGTGACTTGTTGTTTGTACTTGTGTGATAACATGTATTAAGTTATGTTGGTCATAAACAACAAGAAACGTCTTTCATATTACAACAAGCTAAAATGGACATTTGATACAACAAGTAGTAAAGTTTTTAAACGGTAACGTATTCACCCCCCCTCTACGTTTTCACAGAGTCTAAACGGAAGAGGCGGGGGAAGTCTACCTTTAGAGGAGAGCCTCTAAGCCAATTATCAGACCAAAACCGAGTGTGACAGCCATTTCCATTTTTTTTTTAAAGATTATTGGCAAGTCAATTCCAGCCCTGCAAAAATCTTCTTACCATGGACCCGTTTTAGATTTGATGGACGAGAAATCATTTAGACCACCATCTATGCCATGAATTGAGCGAATTACTTTGTGCCAAAGTGCACTATTTTCGTTATGGAATCCCCACCATTTGCAAAGCATGGCTTGATTGCTAGACTTTGAAGTACCAATACCGAGGTATATTTGTCCCATTTAATCCAAGCGATCTTTTTCTCATCCGAAGAGCCACCCCAAAAGAATTTTCTTCTAATGCATTCAAGCTTGTTGATTATGTTGAAGGGAGCTTTAAAGGTGGAAAAGTAGTAAACACCTAAGCTCCCAAGAATGGACTTAATTAGAATTAGTGTACCACCAAAAGAAAGGGACTTTGATTTCCACTTTGAAAGCCTCTTATGAAATTTATCAACGAGAGTACTCCAATTAGCACATCTAGCCATATTTCCACCTACTGGGAGTCCCAAGTAAGTGCTAGGAAAGTGAGATGGAAGACAACCAATGGTAGATGCAAGTGATTTAACTTCTAAATCAGTGACACCAATGCCAAAGAGCTTGCTTTTGTGAAAGTTAACCTTAATACCCGAAGCAAGATGAGAACAAGTTAGGATACTAGTAAGGTTCTTTGCATTCAATAGGGACCACTCACCCATAATTAATGCATCGTCCGCAAACTGACGAAGAGACATGTACGTTGTCAACACCCACTTTAACCCCGTGGAATAAGTTGTTATTCCTCGCATGAAGTAAGATCACATTGAGTGCTTCAACCGCAATGATGAAAAGGAATGGTGAGAGAGGGTCATCTTGACTGAGTACCCTTTCCAATCTAAATTCCCTTGTTGGAGAACCGTTTACAAGAACCGAATCAAAGGCCGAATTAAGACAAGAAAATATCCACTTTATCCATTTGGGACTAAAGCCCATTTGTTTCATGATGGCGATCAAGAAAGACCAATTCAAAGTGCCAAAGGCTTTTTCAAAGTCAAGCTTGAGAAACATTAGACGTTCTTATATTTTTTCGCCCAAGAGATGATTTCATCAAGTATAAGTGGACCGTCAACTATTTGCCGCCCTTTATGTAAGCCATTTGCATTTCACTAGTCACTAATGGGACAACGAGGGCAAGACGATTAGCAAGGACCTTAGCATTATCTTGTATTGACACCCAATAAGACTAATAGGACGATAATATCCTATTGAAAACGGATCATCGGTTTTTGGGATGAGAGGGATGAAGGATGAGTTGCAACCCCTCGGGATGTAAGCCGAATTTTCAAATTCTTGAACATATGAAATAATATCGTCTTTGAGTACATCCAAATGTTTCTTTATGAACTTAAAAGTGAAGCCATCTGGGGCCCGTGCTTTGTCCCCATCACAATCCCAAACCACTTCCTTGATTTCAAGTGGCGTAAAAGAACAGTCAAGAAGTTGGGAATCATCTGCTGTAATGCGCTTAAACAGACTGCTAGAGAAGTTTGGTCTTTTAAGATTCACTTCTTTGAATTTTAGCTCGTAACATTGTAGGATATGATTCTTAATTAACACAGGATCCATGGCCAAGTGCCCAGAATATTGAGGCCATTTATTCTTGATCTATTAAATTTAGCATTTAGAATACCATGGAAAAAGCTGGAATTTTCATCACCATCCAGCGCCCATCTAACCTTAGCCTTTTGACGAAGGTCAATGATTTTGTTTCTTTCCAAGGTGGTGAGATCCTTGACTGGTTTTAACTTAAGCAATAAGTAATTTCCTATATTGACTGGTTTTGGACTTTGGATCACTAGTTTAATGTTTTTCTCAAGTAAAAATATATAGTAGCTTTACAGGTTTAATCGAAAATAAGCATTCAGCGTGTTTGACCTTCAAGCAATTGACTAGGATCAATAAAATTTTACCCACACTAGGTTAGAATTATAGTAAAATGGTAATGGTCATGTAATTAGAGAACAATGAGCTATTTTTGTAAGCGACATCAGGTGAGTTTATGTGTTCTTTAATATGGTGTTATATTTTGTTTGTAAAATGTTTTCATGCAATTATTCATGATATGAGATATCGGCATACTTCATTAATTTTCTGCAAGTTGAAGTTTTATTGAAGCGTGAATGAAATTTATCACCATGTAGAGCAATAACATGCTCTTGTGAGACCAAAAGAACGAGTCATTGTTGTGCATTTGAACCAGAACAAAGCAAATTTATATAATAGTATAAAAAATATATATATCAGCTTGTAAAATGATATGGGTATATAATAGTATAAAAAATATAAGAAACACATGTTTATGTATACAGTTTTACTTGACAACTTGGCAACTTCACTCCTGGTGTGCCTTTGAACCAGAACAAAGCAAATTTATATATCAGCTTGTAAGAAAAAGGCTTCTTTAAGCCCTTAGATCCTTTCTGATATTCCAATTTAGTACTGCCCGGAATCATATTTGATCTGGCTCTTATCACCAATCAGCATGTAATGGCAGGCAATATTGACTCAAATGTGATGCTTTATTTTGACATTTTGGCCTTGGCAAAGAATATACCAGCAAATAAACCTGTAACAAAGCAAAAATATAAGAACGGACAATATCGCCTGAAAATGCTGCTAGTGTGTCGATTAGGCCATGTAGCTTACCAAATAGTATGCTGAAAAGATTTGGCAGGCTAAGCGGAACATTGAACAACACTAAACCAGCAATTGAGATTGGAATCTTGTTTAACGAGCCCACCAAACTGTAATGAATAACACATATTTGATTACAAACATCAGCTTAATCCATGATTGGAATTATTTTCTGTTTGTCGAGTGGATCAGCAAAAGTTACCTGTAAGTGGTAGGACCAGTTTGGTTTAAGAACCACATAGACGTGAAGCTAATGGCAAGTCCAAGAATCCCACTAGCAGTTGCCACAACCCAAAACATTGGAATCTTGACTACATCTCTGGAAGTCAACCAAAAATCAGATGAAGGTAAACAAATTTTGGAAGATATTAGTAATTGTAGAAGTTAATCATTTTCTTACGCATTAATTACATAAGTCCACTCATCGAATAGGATAATTAAAAACGCCCCAAATGGTAATGATAACAAGTTATTCAGCAACACCATTGAAACTTCATTCAGAGATCCAGATTTTGTATAAGCTTTTGCTGTATCCATGACTTTTCGCAGGGTAAGCTGTTTAAAATTTACAAATAATGTGCGTATTATTCTCAGATTGCAACCTATGAACATACAAGATTAATTGTAATTCCAAATACATTAAAAAGATAACAACATACTGAGTAGCTTGCAGTAAGGAAACAGTTTACTAATTGCCAGGTGTAACCTGTTGCATCAAACGAGAGATCTGTGACACCACCAGTTACAGCAGAGATGATCTGCAGTAAATTTATGCGGCTGTTAAAACTGTTTTTTGGAATATCAAAACATTATGAAGTCAAAGACAGTAATTTGAGCAAAATATAGCTTCACAAAACAGAATTGCATACCATAAAAAACATGGCAGTCCACACTTTCTGACTCTGGCGCTTACGGAACATATAAAGTTCACCAACCGCTGTTAATATGTTTGTCACATTCTTTAGAATTGTGACCATTGCAATATTTATGTGCTTCAAGCTGAATATTCACCAGAAAGCAGAAACAGCATATGATTAGAATATAAGATATCAAAGTACGCATTAATTGTTTCAATATAAAAAATTGAAACATCATAATACAGGAATTCTTGCTGATGGTACCTGTACATGCCTGAAACAAGCATGGCCACGAATATCAAATTAACGGGTATCCACACCTTAACCAACTTCCAGTTTAGCTTCTCTAGTGAAACTACTCTCAATAAACCCAAAACGATAACTATGATAGAACTGATGAGATTCTGCAAGAATTAAATGTAGGGATAAATATAAAAAATTCAATACGGACGCACCAGCTAAACATGATTAGTGATGGAAATCACCTGATATGATTTATGCAAAAGTTACATACATAAATAGTGAACCGCGTCTACTTTAAGAAACAAAATTACCTGATAAAACATCAATGATATACCGGCGTTGAAAGAATAGCTTGAAAGAACAACTTTATTGAGCAATATCATGCTGCAAGAAGAAAGACAGTATGCGGTTCCGGAGATCAAAGGTCCGGATCTAACTTTCGTTTCATGTGCCCCTTTATCACTTGTGTCAGCATTTTGTTCATTTGTTTCAGACATGACTCTATTGCCTCTAGAACTGCTTAAAGAACAATAAGCACTTATTTCAATTACCATAAAAAGCTTAGGCTGATAATTACGATCAAATAAAAAATTGAACATGTGATATGATAACATTTTAGCTTCACCTTTCATTTGTTCCTCTGCGTTCTGTAGCTGATAATATATCACCCTTGAGAATTTTTCCTTGAGGAAGCAAACCACCAATGAGCCTACGGACAACGTTCACTTTCCCACCATGTGGAGATATCTCAAGTGAAGAGTTGAAATCTGATTCCATGACGTTGGGATTAATAGTAACATTCAATTTGTATTCTGTTGACATTTTAACGATGTAAGATATGCCTGTTATCAACCATAATTTATCAGAAACAAGTTCAAATCTATCATATTTAAAATTTTGAGCCACATTTCACCAGATACAAAAGGCATTACAACAATTAGTTTGAGCTTCATCATACAACATAAGATAAAAGTATAAAACCTTCTAAACTTTCAGATTTGTCGATTGTTGAAGCTGGTGTTTGGGATAAATAATAGTTCAAAACATATATTATAATTCTCATTTCAAGAAATTTTCATTGATAAGGTTTGCAAAAAACATACTAATAACCAAAACTGAAAAACTACAATAGAGCCATTTCTGAATGAAACTCAATTTAGGTAAAAGTAAATCAATATAGGGTAAAAGTAAGCCATGGTAGTAATTTCAATATAACAATATTAGGTAAAAGTAAAACAAAACAAGAAAAATCCAAAAACAAGAAGAGAAATCTAATTGAACTCAAAAACCATGCAAAACCAAAAACCCGAGAAGGCAAGATATTTAGAAACTTAGCCAAAGCAATTCTTAGAACAAATTTAGTTTGGCTTCTTTTTAAACCAAACTGGTATAGGCTCATCCCCATTATAAAGGTTAACCAAAAGTTCCATGCATAATTAAAGCTTTTGTACAAATCAACCACTGATTTCACCAACTAATATGGCACTCCACATTTGCAAATTATACCTACTTATATATAAACTATACGTTTTTTTAACAGCAACACGAATACAAAACTAATCTAAATGCAATGCATGAAACCAATCAAGAACACAAACATGAACAATACATAGATCCCACAAATTCAGATCAGCTTAAGATATAGAATTCTTAGAGTATAAATCGAATATTTTCAGCAACTGAATATATCTAAGAAGGCTAGTCTTCAATGACGAAACGTCGATGAACTACTTTACAACAAATAACTGAGATAAACTCACAGGTAGAATAACAGAAATACGAAGAATCAATCAAAACTAATCAGAAACAACAGAACAAATCGGAATATAAAAGCTAGTTAGTCACAAGTGAGAACCCAAAATTCTGTAAGTTACACTCAAAGGCAAAAAGAAGGAATCAAGTGCGTGCAACTGATTACGAGATTTGAAAGTCAACAGTAGAATAAGGAGAATGCACATTCTTGATTGCTTCAACAGCAAGTATGTTAGTAAATGTGTGTGAATGACACATATATGGTTAGTAAAATATTATAAGAATATTGTTAATGAAGGAATTGTGTGATCAATAAATAAAGCTGTTAAGAGCAGCAAAGTGATGTTGGTTCGGTGGGCGGTATACGTACTAGTGCATGTTCGCCGGTATAAATGGCGCCAATTTAGCTTTTGATTAAATGTTTATGGGCTTCTTTTATGGTTTGGGTTCCATTTTTAGCTTACAAGTTATGAGATACATAAGGCCCAGTATGAAATGAGCTTATAATCTTGGGTTAATTCCAAAAATAACCAAATTGCCCAATCGTTGGGGCTTTTTGACCTTGGATTTGAAAATTTTTGTTTTGACCAGTTGCCCAACGCAACCTTTAATAGGGGACGACAAGTGGCATTTTTTTGGGCAACTCCGACAAATTTTCGCCGCCAAAATTTTGGGCAACTTGGACACTTGGCGTCCCATGGGGGGTGACACATGTTGGGCAACTTTTGCAACTGGTCAAAACAAGAATTTTCAAATCCAATGTCAAAAAGCCCCAGCGATTGGGTAACTTGATCATTTTTGGAATTATCCCTATAATCTTTTTCTTGTTTTAACTGCAACCGATTATCTCAAAATATATACACCATAAAGTATCCCACATGTTTTAGGGAAGATGATTTGCACACATGAGATTTTAATTTCACACTCCAATATACAACCATTTAAAGAATAAGCAGTACAACTGTTTAATGGATAGGTTAGAGTATCTCAATCAGAAAGTTGAGTGTGCAAATCATTTCCCATATCTTAAGCATGGCTTATAACTAAAAGTGTCTAAGTTCCATCAAGCTATCATATAATTGATTGGTTGAGAACGATTGTCATGTCTAAAAGCATAAAGATATGTGTGATAAAAGCATAAAGATATGTGTGATAATAATATATTGGTTTTTGAAGAAGTGAGTCACTTTGTTGTAACATCTTAGCCATAGAAAGTGTAAAAAGCATAGTGTAGGGTTGTTTATGTAATGTATGTAATTGTTTAAGACTTATTCACATGTCTTAAGCATGACTTATAACTAAAACTGTGAATTCCCATCAATATATCATATAATTGATTGGTGCAGAACGATTGGCATGACTAAAAGCATAAAAAGTGGATAATAATAATTTATTAGTTTGTGAAGAAATGAGTTATTTTATTGTAACTTGCTAGTCTTAGAAAAGTGTTATAGTGTAGGGTTATTTATGTAGCGTATGTAATTGTGTAAGGTTTGGTTATATAGGTTTGTAATCGTTTAGTTTGTCGTGTATTTGTATGACTAGTTGTAACCGTATAACTTGGGGTATAAATACCCCCACCTTCACACAATGTGAGTGTGTGACACAATTTGCAACTTAATACATTTTTCTTATTCTCTCTATCTTTCTAGTCTTATGTGTGTGTACCTCTCTCTCTCTCTTGAATTCATATAATGATCTTGATTATTGGACAATATTTGGTATCAAAAGCTTAATATATATATGGATGCTTTAGTGATTGTAGTTCACTTAGTTTGCTCAAAATCACAATTATTTACTAGTTTTTTAGACTTAAATAGCATTTGAATAGAAAATTTTTGTTTGCGATTGTTAAGGGATGAAAATCATTTTTTCTTGTTTCTAAAGCTTTATAGATGTTAGATTTAAGTTTCTTTTGGTTTAGAATTGTTGTTTAGTGCATAGATATAAAGATTTGGGCGATTTAAAGTTGAGTTTGGTTATTTAGTTTTGGACCTCATGATCGGTTGTGTTTCATTTGATATCGTGATCAGCTATCTCGTGGCCGCATTTATCGGGTAAGTCTCCATTACTTGGTCACGAGATAGCATCTTCACCTCATAATTCATCACGAGATTACAATGTTCCACTACTATGCCATTTTATCACGAAATAGCTAATGTACTTCGTTACTTCATCTCAAGATTACACTGTTTCTACTACTTCTTATTTTGGTTACGACGTTTGACTAGTCAATACGAGATTGGTTGTTTCTTCTTCACGAGGTTGATACTTTAGATTTTTACGAGGTAGTGTACTTAGATTTAGTATTTAATTTTGTTGTGAGGTAGCTATTATGAGGTTGTGGTTTTAAGTGCTTATCACGAAATCGTTACTAAGTTTGAATTACGAGGTTGGTTCTTTTGTTTGGATCACGAGATTGGATTTAAGGTTTAACAAACGAGGTTGGCTACTTTGGTTGAATCACGAGATTAGTTCAAGCACTTGCGTTATGAGGTTGGTTATTGTTTTGTGTTACAAGGTAAGTTACGCGGTTGATTACGAGATAGTTCTTATAACATTATCACGAGATTTTTAACATATCATTCATCAACAAAATAACCATGTACACCAGATTGAGCTAAAAAAACAACCTATACAAACCTAAAAACCCACCCTAAAACCCTAAAAACACCTTCCCTTCCACCAAACCTTAAACCGGATAAAAACCCACGATCTTCCCAAGAAATAGCATCTTCTCATGTTCCCGAAGCTCTGTCTCCTTAAGCAAAATCAACAGCTCAATTGTCTTCTCCATGTTACGTTTTTTAATACCACTAAAAAAAAGTTGTACTCTCCAAAGCGACAGCCAAACCCTTCAGCACCTCAAGCTCCTCAGTAATACCTTCCCTCTTCTTAATAACCTCCGTTAACTCCATGCAAACCCTCCTCAACTCCTTGGCCAGCTTCCTATCCTCAGCAAGTGACCTGTCAAAATAGACAAGCATCTGGTCCTTCATAAATGTAGACTTGGAAGCTACTGTGAGTTCATCAAGACGTACTAATCTAGCCATTATTCATATTTGTCTTGAGTTTGTGTTTTTTTTTTGTGTTAAGAATATAAAAAATGCCATTAGGGCTCCCTTAAATAACCAAAATAATCAGAGAAAGGAACGGCTGGAGGAAAGACTAGCAGTCAAGAATCTCATAATGAGACTCGGGAAAGTGAAAAGCCGGCGTATGTACATATATCTCGAGGATGCATGCAAACAAATTATCATAATTAGCTAATCTAATATGCTTATTATTTAGATAAATCTAATGGGCTTGACGGACTTGGACATAAACTTATAGTAGAACTATCTAAATAATAACTACTATCAAAGTATCAACAAGAAGAACCGAAACAAATATTCGAGTTTGGGTTCAGTCAAGGTTTTCGAAAACCTTTATAATAAAAAACGATTAAGAAAACCATTCCCATATAAAAAAAATTGCAATTCCTTCAAAAGTATTAAGATATACTTTTAAAATATAGTTATAACTAATCTCAAATTAGCAAAAACTCACATTTTCAATGCCTTTAACAGTATCGTGTAGCTTCGCCGCAATGCGCGGTTAAAAATCCTCATTTATTTATAAAAGACATTAAGATATATTAATTATTTAAAAACTTAACTCTAATTTAACCCACAAACTTTCTTTACTTTCACTTACATCTATTTATGAAAAAAGATAAGATAAATACATAAAAAAATATAAGTTGACATTATTATACATTATCACCGCTATGCGTGGGTAATTGATGTGAGATATAAAATATTAATGATTCATTATTTAAAAGGGGTTGAAAGGTTTTTATAGATTAGTCAACATTAACTTTAGAAGGGAGAAAAGGAAAAAAAAGAAAAAAAATCTCTTTCAAGTTTACCTGCTTGTAACTAGTTTCAACATATACGAATGAATAATTTACGTGATGTAAACATGCATATATATTGCCCACACTGACACGCGTACACTTTTAGGGTGCGTTTGGTTCACAGAATGTTTTTGAAGGAATTGTAATCTTTGAAAGGAATTGTAATTTGAATGAATTGTAATTAAAAGAATTGGAATGTGTTAGAATTGTAATGTGTTGGAATTGTAATTGATGAAATCTGTCATTGTGTTTGGTTGACTCGCAACGTAATGTAATTCAGAAAAACATTATAAATAATAATAATAATAATAAAATAGTAATAATAATATTATTTATTAAATAATAATAATAATAATAATAATAATAATAGTAATATAATAATAATTATAATAAAATAATAATAATAATTATAATAAAAATAATAATAAATAATTAATAACTTTACTAAAATAATAATAATAATAATATATAAATTATTATTATTATTATTATTATATAATTTATTATTATTATTATTACTATTATTATTATTATTATAATAATAATAATAATAATAATAATAATAATAATAATAATAACAACATAACTAATAATAAATAAATATTATTATATTATTATTATTATTATTATTATTATTATTATGAATTATCATAATAATAATAATAACAATAATAATAATAATAATAATAATAAATATTATTATAATTATTTTTATTTTTTAACATTAAATAATATATTAATAAGAATTAATAATAACGTTGAAAGATGAATAATGATGTTTAACTTTTAAAAATCTGAATTCCAACGTAATTCAACACATTCCATCAAGTTTGCCATGTAATCTGAATTACATCATTGGCCGTAATTGGTTGTAATCCAATTACATTCCCTTGCAAACCAAATAAGCAATGTAATGTAATCTGAATTACAATTACATCTATCCTGCCAACCAAACAGGATCGTAATGTAATTCAGATTACAATTACAACGAATTCCAGCGAACCAAACACCTCCTTACTTACGCACATGCATACACACATACGAATATATATTCCTTATATAATTACCCACAGAGTAAGGCAAGTCAGTGTGAATTCTTAGTTTTGCAAGTTTCCTACCCACTTTGAACAACAACCATTTGAAAATGTCACATGAATGATATAAAATCGTTGGGAGAAAATATGGTTGTCGGTCAATTTAAGTTGTTACAATACCAAAAAGCTGGCCATATATAGTTAATTAGGTTATTAAGCAAAGATTTCATTTTGCGTGTATGTTTAATTGATCATGTTTTTCATATTTCGTACAGCAGTCTTAACAAAATTTTAGCATAAAGTTAGAAGAAATAGACATTACAATTAGAACAAGCGGATTTAGGATCATTAATTCAATATCTAACCCATTGGATGTATTTCTCTATTCCTATTTGAGATCCAATTCAAGTTAGAAAGTAGTTTGATGTCATCACCAAAAGTGTCCTTTTTAATGTGTTTAGAGTTGAAACAATAATTACGGATTATATATCACCATATACATGCACCACAAGGTTGTTTGTATAAGGAAAAATTAGAACACAAAATAAATGAACCGATATAAATTGGATTCTCCTCATTTAGAGATCAACTTAGATGCTAATTAAAGAGTTAATATTAGTAGCCAATCTCAAGGCTAAGCTTTTAACTATAACAAGCTAGCAAAACTAGTATACTAAACTAATATACTATGCATAAATATTCAAACGACAACGTTATCAAAAAGGGTATCACCACAAATGAAATATATTTATATACAAAACACATAACTAATAAGTAAACGATGACTCATAATTCTTTAATGTATAATTTGGAAAAGCTTGGTAAGATTTTCGTCAAGCCAAACAACGCATATTACAATATTACGATTAAACAAGAAAAAAGAAAAGAAAAAAAAAACAAAGTAAGTACAAATTAAATCACCAATAATACCCTTTGACAATACACGAGTATACAACCACCTCAAAAACAATGAAATTTTTGCCATTCGATAGCTCTAGGCTGAGGTGAGATCGCGTGGGTGCAAATATACCTTAAGACCATTTTTCATGAACAATGTTAACGACATCTTTTGTTCCACTTTGTGACCAGGAACTAACGACAGCCGGTAGCGGAGAAGCACGGCCGAGACGACAGATTTCATTTGCAAGTAAGCCAAGTCTTTACCTAAACAAGTTCTCGGTCCAGCGTTAAAGGCCACGAACTTATATCCATCCTTTGGTGGTACGAACTTGTCACCAGTCTCAGACAACCACCTTTCGGGCTTAAACTCCAAGCAATCCTCTCCCCATACGCTTTTCATCCGTCCCACAGAGTATATCGAGTACGTCACTGTGGACCCTGCAGGAACCTTAGTTCCATCGGGTAAAATATCATCGTTGATGACATACTTGAAATCCTCTGGGACGGATGGATACAAGCGGAGAGTCTCAGCTAGGGCTGCTTTTAGGTAAACTAACTTGTCTGCTTCGTCGAATATTAGTGGATCAGATATCCAAGTGTTGGGATCGCTGCCACNAAATAGTTTCTATTGCTTGTTGGGTTTATTATTTTTCTGGGTGTTTCCCAGATTGAGGGTTAAGATAATCAGATGAAGTTACCGGATATTCCTTGAAATCGTGGTATCACTTGTCCTCAATAGAAACTATTCGCCCTGATGCCTGGGTTACACGAATATCTCTATGGGGATATAGACCAAGAGTGATGTGTCTTGTTTAGGCAAAATCATCAAGAACAGAAGTGTATTCAAGTGTTTAGGGTTTTGTGTTTTTCGTCCTTCATGCAGAATGTTATGATCTCTATTTATAATAGAGAATACTCAAACCCTAGCCCATGGAATTATGTATATTTAACGGCCCATTAAATATATATCATAATACTTTCCATAATAGTAGGAATCAGTGGTTATCAGTGGAAACAATAAACCATCAGCAGGAATAAGCTTATCCGCAGGAACAAGCCATCAGCAGATAACAAGCTTATACTAGCAGTGGTAATGTTAACACTAGCAACAGAGTCTAGCAGCAGAGTCTACTAGCAGCAGAGTATACTAGCAGCAGATTCAGCAGAATCTCACTAGTATAACCACAATTGAGTCAGGGTGTTCATGGACCAAATGGGTGTACACTCCGTACTTCCAAACCCATTACCAGGTGTGAACTCATCCCTCAAGTGCACTAAATTTTCCAACATAATGAACCGATATAAATTGGATTTTCCTCATTTCGAGATCAGCTTAGATGCTAATTAAAGAGTTAATATTGGTAGCCAATCTCAAAGGCTAAGCTTTTAACTATACAAGCTAGCAAAACTCGTATATTAAACTACTACTATACTATGAATAAATATTCAAACGATAATGTTACTAAAAAGGGTATCACCACAAATGAAATATATTTATATACAAAACACATAACTAATAAGTAAACGATGACTCATAATTCTTTAATGTATAATTTGGAAAAGCTTGGTAAGATTTTCGTCAAGCCAAACAACGCATATTACAATATTACGATTGATTAAACAATAAAAATGAAAAGAAAAAAAGCAACGTAAGTACAAATTAAATCACCAATAATACCCTTGACCATACACGAGTATACAACCACCTCAAAAACAATGAAATTTTTGCCATTCGATAGCTCTAGGCTGAGGTGAGATCGCGTGGGTGCAAATATACCTTAAGACCATTTTTCATGAACAATGTTAACGACATCTTTTGTTCCACTTTGTGACCGGGAACTAACGACAGCCGGTAGCGGAGAAGCACGGCTGAGACGACAGATTTCATTTGCAAGTAAGCCAAGTCTTTACCTAAACAAGTTCTCGGTCCAGCGTTAAAGGCCACGAACTTATACCCATCCTTTGGTGGTACGAACTTGGCACCAGTCTCAGACAACCACCTTTCGGGCTTAAACTCCAAGCAATCCTCTCCCCATACGCTTTTCATCCGTCCCACAGAGTATATCGAGTACGTCACTGTGGACCCCGCAGGAACCTTAGTTCCATCGGGTAAAATATCATCGTTGATGACATACTTGAAATCCTCTGGGACCGATGGATACAAGCGGAGAGTCTCAGCTAGGGCTGCTTTTAGGTAAACTAACTTGTCTGCTTCGTCGAATATTAGTGGATCAGATATCCAAGTGTTGGGATCGCTGCCACGTGTTTCTTCTAATACTGAGGTCAACTCGTTGATGATTTTTGTTTCAATCAACGGGTTGTTCATGATTAACCAGAAAAACCAGCTAAGCGCGACAGATGATGTGTCGGCGCCCAGCTAGAACAAAATTTAGTGCAATACGCTTTAAAACGTGGTTAGGGAAAATATTACCATCCACGTCACGCTTTTTAATAAACCTCGACAGAAGATCATCTGACGGGTTTAATTTACGAGCAGTTAACGCCTCGCTCATATAATTCTCAACAACTTGAAGGCTTTTTCGGAGCCTCATTTCTGCACCTATGCCGAAAAGTTTCTTCAAACGCCATAGAAACCCCGGGTATAACAACCTTTGAAGTGTGGCCTCAGTAGCGGAGTCAAACGCCGTGGCAAATGGATTTTCTGATAACTCGGTTGATAACGTTTCAGGATCTTTACCAAATGTCAAGCCACAAATATTATCAAAGGTTAACCGAAGCAAAAGATCTTGCAAATCAACAGGGAACTGTTCTTGAGAAGCTTTTTCCAAAATGAGCCATAATCGGGTTTTAATAGTGCGGCTAACCCACCTAGCCATGGCTTGTCGAAGTGTTCGTGTGGTAAACTCTAAGGCTGCAGTCTTCCTTTGGATTAACCATGTTTCGCCGTCGCTATTGAATATCCCTTGACCTAAAAGATCATGAAAAGCTGTTTGCCATGTAGGTCCTTTCGGGTAGTTGTCAAATCTAGTTCGGAGTATGTGTTCAATGTTTTTTGGGTTACAAGTAACCGTATAGAACCCTTGTTTACGTGCAAAATATGGTATGGCGATGGTAGTGGTCTGATAAGTACCACTACCACCATTAATACTGCAAGATCGCAGGTTTCCTGCGATCCAGTCATGTATTCGGGCTCTATTCAAGAAAAGGATAGGAAGGCTACCGAAGAAAGGGTAAACTTTCGGGCCAGTAAGACGACGAGAAAGTTGATGAAACCAAAGGAAATAAGCTGAAGTGGTGGCTGCCACCATAAACATGATAATAAGCTCAGCTTCCATGGTATAGTTTTGTGTTTTCTTGTTGAGTTGTTATGAATTTGTTAAAGGAATTGGTGTACAAGGGTTTATATTAGAAGAGCAAAGAGCTTGGGAATGGTGTAATAGAAAAGTTATTTAAATTTAGGAGGGGTTGTTGAGAAAATAATTTTTTGGCTTTGAATTTGTGCGGGGATCTTTTGGTTGATAGGAACTTGTGCGTTTATATTTTTGATCTGTTTTTCTTTCTAATTTTTCTTCTAGCGCTAATGATCTAAAAACAAATCTAATTTGCCACTTTTAAGCATTTAACTTTTAACTGTCGTAAACATTTTACTTTTAATTTTCCTATTAAATACATAAAGTCATTTAAAACTTCCTATTATATGTATTACTAAAAAGAACTTTGACGTCATTTTTTTTGTTAATATGGATTTTCGAATCGACATTGCGAATCGAATAATCCCACGACGACTACTCTTTTATATAGCTCGGAGTTGGCGCAAGTGAACCTCCATTGTCGCAAGAGGATTAATTAGATCATTTAATGATTTTGTAAATGTGAGCAATTTTGTCATTTTGGTTTACCCTTTCATTTTCTTTATGCATTTTCTTCTTGACTTTCATTTCTTAAAATATATTTACACGTTATTATTAAATATTTTTCTTTTCTTGAATTTCACTTCTTTATAATCTTAAAATAGCCCCATTGGATCAACATCCATAATTGAGCCCATGTTTATCAACTTCAACATCAATAGGTCCATAGAATCAACATCATCAACGTCAAAATCAAGTTCCAATCCCGTTTTATCAACATCATAAACATCCATAGAAGTCTAGAAGCATTGGATCCTTCTGTTCTTAACTATCCGTAACAGGCCTCGTGTAAAACCTCCAAGCAATTTCATGGCTTCCATTCATTACGTCACCAGGAACATCTTGGTTCATCACAAATATCACTGTAGTTTGATATTCATTAAATTATACATCTAGTTAATATCAAAATTCTCATATTTATGGAAAAATAAATAACAAAAATTGTGTATTTTAAATGCAAATATTGTTAATTTTGTATTTATCATTGTAGGCCCGGGACAAGGACATTTTAGCAAAAATATGGGATATTGAGCATTTAACGAAGATAATTGAAGCTCGAAAAAATCCCGAAGAAATAAACCAAGCCCAGGCCGAAGATCATGCCCAAATCTGAGCTTATTGAGCCTAACACGAGCCCAGCGCATGCCCTTATTAAGTGGTTGTCCAACCCATCCATCGACTCAAGACCCGAGCCCACATCCACTCCAAACCTGGTCCAACCTAATTTGCATAACTAGTTCCTAGCGAGTGAAGTCCATGCTCCTTAATTAAATAGAAGTGGCGAGTGAGCTGATGATCTACCCTACTCGCGTTGACTAAGCAACCACCTCACTTCCTTCCTTCACTCGCGTTGTGCCACGTGTCCTAGTTGTCTTCGTAGTGGTTGCTTTAGTTTTCTTGGACTGGACGTTTGGGTGATTATGTTTCGTCAAGTATTGATAGTTTAGGGGCTGTTTGTAAATTTTAAAACCCTAGCTTCTAGAACTTTATTCCAACTTTGTAATTAGAAAGGGTCATATGGTATTTATTTTTATAAATACCACCACCCGCAACACTTATTATGATCTATTCTTCCATATTTTTATAAAATTTCTTTAGTTCTCTTTTATGTTTTTATAGTTTAGGAGTATTGTAATTTTAATGTTTATGTTTTCATAAATTTAGTGTCATCCGAAAAGTGCTCTCCTTCTAATCTCATTTTAGGGGTAAATTGCAAAGAAAAATGTCCTTATGGTATCCTGATTTTGCACCCTATGCCACTCCCAAACTTTAAGTACAACAAATGTCCTTACTATTCACACTTTTGCACAATCTATGTCATTTTCGACGTTAATTGTTGGTCAAAGGCCTACTAAATAACTAATATATCCTTGTTTTCTTCCCCCTTTGATTTTCTATTGAATTTTTAATTAATTTAAACAAAATGATGAACATCAAGACCAAAACCTATATTTGATCATCAAATACAATCAAAATCCCCTCAGTCATAAATAATTAATCACAAACTCACTCAATAAAAAACACCATACAAACTCTTTATACTCTTCCCCCACATACACACGAACACAACTCAAACTCCAAACATACAAACACAGTTACTTAGATAGCTCATCCTTGTCTTTTATCTTTTTGTAGCCACACACATCCACACAAATACTTACCATATACACGAGAACAAAACAAATCAAGTTACTCAACCCTTTATAGCCACCCGAAATTAACACCCTTTCGTCTTTTACTGCTCAAATTGAACAATCACGCTTGGTTATGGCTTCATGATCTTTAAAACAAGGTCTCGGGTAGGTGTTATTTTTATTTTTCGTTCGTTTAAGATCGATGATGAGTTATGTATCTAACTTAAAAAATCTTGAAAGATTTTGAAAATAAGTGGATACGGATTCGAAACAGTGGTAATTGGAGATGATCAAAGTGCTAAGGATTCGGCTAACGTTCTTGCTAGTGATCGAGGGAGTGGTGATGTTGTTAATCAAAAGGAGATGGCGGCTGGTGGTGACGGATTAAGCATTGGTATTAGTGGAAAAGTGTCTTCCAAGCTGATGGTTACTAAAAACAGATGAAAACGTATGAAAATGTAAGAAAGCGTATGAAAACAGAAGAAAACGTATTAAAATAGACGAAAACGTATAAAACCGGACAAAAACGTTTGAAAACATAAGGAACGGGCGAAAATGTATAAAACGGACGAAAACGTATGAAAACATATGAAAGCGTATATACAACGGACGAAAACGTATAATAACACATGAAACGTTCGAATACAAACAGACGAAAACGTATAAAAAATGGATGAAATCGTATAAAAACGAACAAAAACGTTAGAAAACGGGTGAAAACATATAAAAATTGATGAAAACGTATAAAAACGGACAAAAACGTAATAAAACAGGCAAAAACGTATAAATGAAACGTTAAATACTAACGATAGTTGGCAACAGGACAAAAACGGAAAAATTTGACAGCAATTTGGATGGTTCGTGAGAGAAATTTGAAAAAAGGACTGAATGTGACTTTGTGTGTAAATCACAAGGACGTAGCTTGTAAAAACTGAAAAGAAAATATAAATGAGTAAATTGCATTTTTGGTCCCTGTGGAAAGAGGGGAGTAGTTTAGTCATTTAACTTTGGCCCAGGGACCAAACATGCAGCCCAAACTACAAAATTGGGACGTATGCGGCACCTTTAAAGGTTTAGAGGCTAAACCTGCAATTTGACCAAACTACAGGGACCAAAATGCAATTAACTATTTTATAAAAAATATTGAAGTTTAATATATATTTTCTAAAAAAAAGAAAAAGAAATAAATAAATAAAATAAAATAAAATAAATAAAGACGACTTTCACATCACACCCTTAACCTACCTAATAAATTTACAAACTACTCCAAAGTTTTTAAAAAGTAAATTTAATAAAAAAGGTTACGACAACTACTCTGTGCTTTTAGTATGTGATCTAACAATATAATGAAAAAGGCTCCCACTCCTCTAATACATAAATCATTTGACAAGTATATTATACATTTTCTCTTTTCAAATTCTCACCAATTATGTTTCAAACTCAAGCAACCAAATTATTGCGTAAATAAGTATGCATTATTATTAAGCACAACAATCATTTTTTTAATGTTAATGTTAGACTCATGTGAGATCTCTTTTTGGTATATATCAGTAAATTATCTTGAATACTTGAATAGAAATCACATTTATATTTTTGTCAACAAGGTAAAAGTGAATTGTTCACTACACATGTGCACAACACATCATCATTAAATGTTGTGGTACGTGATATAACATATGCTATGTCGATATCTTGCGTGTATATGAAACTCACATTATTGCATTTATCCTAACTAATACAACTAATAAACAACGTGTTCGTCTGATGAATTAAATCCTCTTTTGTTGCTTGATCTTCAAGGTATAGTATAGAAATTCGTTACTACTGGGGACCAAGTGATCACTGAATCAATTTATACAAAACTAAGAGGGGCGTGTAACCATCCCTGTATTAATTAACATGGTAGACGTAAAAGATCAAAAACGGTCATAGGGTAAACTTGTATATATTTGAATAAACGGGTACAAATATCATGTTTAAAACCTTGTTAAAAATATAGACCTTGATTTATAAAAGGTAATTAAGGCTGTATATCATAAATATAAAACATTTATGATCACAATTAAAAGTACCATGCTTCTTAACAACATTGATGTTTGTCAGAAATATAGGTTCAAAAGTTAATGTGTCCAAAATATTTGCGATTAGCGTCGTCTGAAAATAAGTGAAAACATTAATTAAGGCATGTATCTATAAGTTGGTGGTTTGAGATTATTTTATACTTTCATTTACTTTAACGTGTAATATTTATTATCTCTGCTGAATAGAAATGTTTTGAAAAGGTGAAAACTCAGAAGTTGCTTTCGATGTATGTTGATACAAAAGTTGGGCGTTTCTTGTTTGGGTTCCTGTTCTTGTATCAATTAGATGATAATGCTTGGGGACCTGCGCACTATGAAAGTAACAAACACCGTTAGGCTTATCGAGGGATTGTCTCCCCCGATTATCCTTCGGCGTGAGAGTAAGTAATCGAATTTAGGGTTAGTGAAGAGTTTTAGGGTTTGTAAATCGTACCTTAGACGAGAGCTGTGATGCCCTATTTATATGCACGTAACCGATAAGGTTTCGTGCTCCTCACTCTTCGGCCTATTCGCCGATATCGGATATATGGTATATATCTCCTTTATTTAGGAGATATCCCGTATCTTATCCGTTAATAACTTTGGGCTTGGGCCTTGTAGGCCCAAACCATCCAACTGGTAGTCCAGTTATCGTTATAGCGGCCCGCTCGTGGTGGGCTTAAGTGTTAGTATTGTTTACTAATCGGGTCCGTGACCCGAGTGAAGACTATACGTCATCATGTCCCCCCAGTCTAGTGTGCGCAGGGTAAAACCTGCGGATGCTAGACTAATAAAAGCAGTGGTAAGCGTGGTGGGAAAGAATCACGTTTTTCCCGCAAAAAATGGGATACTATGTATCTAGTCCAAAAAATGCTCCACGTATTTCTTAAAATACGTGAAAGTGCACGTACCTGTTTGTATTCCAGCCACACGATGGAGATAGTGGAATCCACGTGTCATCTATCCAAGGTTAAGGGGAACCCTATAAAGGGTTTCGTTTTTACTGTGTCGACCACAGTGAAAAACGCCATTTTCTTCCTTCTTAAGCACTATCAATCAAGAAAAACTGAAACTACAAAGGTAACCTTGTGTGCGTTTGCTTAGTAAAAATGGTACGCCAATTAGAAGAGTTTCTGTCCGAGATGGGTGAGGATGAACTACGTAAGTTCACCTCTGATTACTTCATTCCTCTGGATGTGCATCCGGTTGTACCGGAGCCCAATGCATGTATAGCGGATTTCCCTGAGGGGAAAATAGGGGTATACACGCGCTTCTTTGAGTTTGTGAACCAGCGTGTGCCCATATCCTTATTTTTGAGTGACGTGCTCAACTACTATCGTTTGCATATCTCTCAGTTGCACCCACTAGGTGCAGCAAAAATAACCAACTTTGAAGTAAACTGCCGTTTGCTTGCGATCAATCCGACCATTAACCTTTTCCGCGCATTTTACCACACATCGTGGTCGAATGGATGGGTAACTTTTTCGAAGCGCGCGGGGCGCTATCAATGTTACACCAAGAAGGTGGATGCCCTCAGGGATTGGAGAGAAATTTTTTTTTGGATAGATGATAGGGTTTTTACATCACTTTCTGAGTTCTATACTCAAGGGTCACTTCCAAGGGATGAGCGCCTGGATCCCGGTACATACAGCGAGGAGGATGCGGAGACCATTAACGCGAACCGCATCCCTATCGTTCCGTACCCTGAGGAGTTTTTGGTCCACATGGGCCTTAGTCGTAACTATTTCCTCAGTGGTGTAGAAGTGCCAATCTTTCTGGATGGGAACGGCCGGAGTGGGTGCTTATCCTTTCTTTGTCTTCGTATAATGTAAGCGCCCTTGTAACTTGTTTTTTAGCAACTAACTTGTTTTTGTTTGTTAATGCATTGCGCAGAGATGGACTTGTTCGTGGTGGTGAAGCTGGCGAAGCCCACACAGGTGACTGTGGGTGTGCGCCCCCTGAGGGAGGGTGAGTTGCCCGTCTTGGAGGCAACAGCTGGACGCCTTTTGGAGTTTGCGCAGGGGGAGGCTTCTGATGCTTCGCACCCCATTGTGAATGCTACTCCTGTGCAAACTGTTCCTGCGCAGGAAGTGGCAGTTCCGGAACCCGAGCGCGCGGAGTCGTCTGGTAGTGTCAGCGTCGTCAAAGTTGACACTGACTCAGAAGAGGAGCGCCAAGTTGCAAAGCGCAAGGCTGCCGATGATGCTAGTGAGGGGACTTCTAAGCGCAGACGTCGTGCTGTTGTTGCTGACAAGTCTACGGAAGAAGAGGCATCAGTTTCTATGGATGCGCAGAATGTCATTGAGACTTCTCCTCCTAAGTAAGTGTTATTCTTGTTGAAGGTTTATCTTATTTCCTTCCTCTTTGTTTCGCTGTCTAACACCTTTTTTCCTCTCTTCTGTAGGAATGATGCTGTGGGGGATGATACAGTGTCTGTGAATGAGCTGTCGCCGTCACAGACTACTCCTCGTCCCTTGGAGGAGCCAGCGGGGACGAGTGGAGAGGTGTCTGCGCCACTTCTGATGGAGGAGTTGGCTGCATCTGCTGGTCGCCAGGCTGAGCTAGTTACTCAGCTCAAGGCACTGTATGCCGTTGAGCGCAGCGGCCTGGCGCGTAAGGATGAAGAGATTGCCCAGCTGAGAGCGCAGTTAACTGCTGCGCAGGCAGATGTAGAATCTACTACTGCCTATGCCAGGAAGATTGCTGACGAGAAGCTGGGTGTAATGGTGGAGTTGGAGCGTGAGCGCGCTGCTGCAAGTCAGCACAGAGTAAACTCCATGTGGGGGTTGAGGTATTTGGAGCAAAACAGAAGCAAACATTTCGCTCAACTTGATGAGTTCCGCAAGCATGTGGAGGCGGCTCTGAGGGCGCAGGAGGGCAAGCTGCGCAAGTTGAGTATTGAGTATGATGAGGAATTGTATCCTCATCTTATGTCTGCTGTTGCTGAGCGCAGGTATTCACCTTTCTGCTTTTCCTTATGTTAAATTCCTTTATGTTTTCTAATATGTACATTGTTTGTACCTATAGGTGGTTGATTAGCCATGGGCTACGTTTGGCTGCCTTATGCACTCTGGAATCCCCAGAGGTTGTGGGAGCCTTTGGAAAAGTTGTGGAGTGCGCTGTGGCCCGTGGCAAGGCGCAAGCTGTGGAGGAGCTAGATAGGAGCAAGTTGTTGACGGTGCCGCTCGCAGAGGTGCCTGGGTACAAGGCTGACTCATATGATGAGCTCGTGGACGCCATGGAGAAATTGAAGCTGTTGGAGCTTCCTCATATCGGGCGGTTGGAGCGTGACCAGGACCAGCCGATCAAAGTAATTATGGAGGGGTTGGTCCTTGGGAGGCATCTCTTGGATAATGCTGAAGAGCAGCCTGATTATTTTCTGAGGCCGGATGAGTCACAGCTGCACGTGCCCATATTCACACGTCCGCGAGACATTCTCAACCCCTTCGCCATTGATAAAGAAGTCCCGTTGAAGGAGTGTTTGGAAGCTCATTTAACCAGGGCTGCCCAGAAAAGGGGTGTAAAGGGGAAGGCTATACTCTGTGGTGTTGGTGCGGCCCATCTTCCCCGATCCGATGGGATTCCCGTTAGCGTGCCAACGGTATCTCAGGAGGATAGTAGCCTTTTGAATAGGCTTAGTAGGGTTGGGGAATTGTCATCCACAGCTAACAGCTCCGGTCATAGACGCGCTCATAGCGCTTAGGGATCATCATTTTTTGTAAACTCATGGTTTAGTCTGCATCTTTTGTGTTTAGGTTGTTTGTCTTCCCAATAGTTACACCATGTTTGGACAAATGTGTATTAAGTTTGTAACTTAATAAGTGTATATGAATAAGAATCCATGAGTTGAAATAGATAATCTATTGTATTTGTGTTTGAACTTGTTGTTCTGCGTGAAATTTTGAGCACAGTTTGTACATAACTCCTGTGTCTTTAAGACATCTTTGGGTATCCAAGCGTGTTTAGAAAATCATTTATAGATTTTTCATAGTAAGGGCCATATTCGTGTATGGAATTTTCTAACTTAGTGAAAAGAAAGAGATCATAGTCATCTATGTATTTTTATAAGTTTACTTGTCGTATTATACTTTAAAGAATCAAGAGTCTTGATTTCCTAAGTTGTTAAACGCGCACAGTGTGCCCTATTGTGCATCCATCGTGGGATTGCGCAAGGAACTTGCGCCAACGTCTTGAGCGCAAGGTGTTTAACAAGGATTCGTAATCCAAAGTTGATGGGTTTGCAACCCTCTTACTCAACGAGTTGTTTAGTAGGTTAACTCATCCTTTTTACCAACGTGGGTATTAATTAGTGCATGCACGCCATGTAGGCTAAAGGTAACGTGACCAACACATTGAAATATAAACAGTATTTAAATAACAATGTAAAGAAATTTTTGTCGCGGAGTTAGCTAGAAACCGCGAATGTTTTATTAATACTTGCAAGTTTGTAAAAGAAAATACTTATCTAGATAAGACTCAAAAAAAAATAAAGTTACATGGATCTTTATTTGGGGCACTGTCTAAAGTGCTTGAGTGTCCATGCTGGGCCGTAGCCTATTCTAAAGATAGCATCACTTAAGGTTGCGAACGTTCCACGTTCGTTCTAGCTCGTGTCCATCTTTATCGCGTAGCTTGTACGCTCCCTTTCCAAGTGCTTCAATGACCTCGTAAGGTCCTTCCCACTTTGGTCCTAGCTTTCCAGTGTCTTCTGCGCGGCTTGAGTCGTTTTCGCGGTATACGAAGTCACCTGGTCTGAATGAACTGCTGCGCACTTTGGCATCATAGTACCCTTTCATTCTTGACTTGGCTTTCTCTTCGCGTATTGCTGCGCGTTCCCGTCGCTCTTCCAATAGATCTAAGTCTATTCGCCTCTCATCATCATTGGTTGCAGAATTAACTTCCGCAGTGCGGATAGTTGGCATTCCAATTTCAGCTGGTATGACAGCTTCTGTTCCATAAACCAAAGAGAAGGGAGTGTCTCCGTTGCTAACCTTGATAGTAGTTCGGTGCGCCCAGAGAACATGTGATAGTTCCTCTACCCATCTTCCTTTGTGTCTATCCAGACGCGCTTTGATTCCTTCACCCAGGCTTCTATTCGCGCGTTCAACCAGACCATTTGTTTGTGGGTGAGTTACTGACGCGAAGTGTTGCTTGATGTTCAGCTGTTCGCACCAATCTTTGAACGGATTGTCACGGAATTGTTTTCCGTTATCTGAGATGATTTCACCAGGTAGTCCAAAGCGACATACGATGTTATCCCATACGAATCGCTTGACTTGGTTGCCCGTGATTGTAGCCACTGCTTTTGCTTCAATCCACTTGGTGAAGTAATCTATTGCCACAATGAGGAATTTCAATCCACCCGCGGCAACAGGGAATGGTCCAGCGATGTCTATTCCCCATTTGTAGAATGGCCATGGTGATGTTATCGGTGTTAATTCATGCTGTGGACGGCGCGGGATAGGTCTGTGAACTTGGCAGTCGCTGCATTTGCGTACCAAGTCTCGTGCATCTCGGTGCAAGTGGGCCAGTAGTATCCTGACCTTAGAGTTCGCACCACAACAGACCGTGGTCCTGAGTGCATACTGCATGAACCGGCGTGGATCTCTCGGAGTACGTAATCTGCCTGAAGGGGTCCTACGCACCGAAGCCATGGTTGTAAAAATGAGCGCCTGTATAAGACGCCATCCCTAAGCTCGAATCGCTGCGCTGTTCGCCGTATTCGTCGAGCTTCTTTCTGTTCTTGGGGTAATATACCCTTGCTGATGAAGTCCACAATAGGGGTCATCCATGTAGGGCCTTCTTCTTCTATAACCGTGGATACTTCCATCTCGGAGATTGATTTGTCTTTTAGGATTTCGACCAATACCTGTTTTGACAGATGTGCGAAACTTGTAGACGCAATTTTGCTCAATGCGTCTGCTTTCTTGTTCTCCCCTCTGGGGACTTGTGTTATTGTGAATCTATCAAATCCTTGGATTAAGGATTTTGTTTTTTTCAAGGTATTGGATCATATTTTCCTCCTTAGCCTCGTATTCTCCGGACACTTGATTGGCCACTAAACGGGAATCTACGTTTGCTTCGAGGTTGCGTACACCCATTCGTGTTGCGATTCGTAGTCCAGCGATTAGGGCTTCGTATTTTGCCTCGTTGTTCGTGGCAGTGAATTCAAAACGCAAAGCATATGTAAATTCCATTCCCTCTGGATTGGTAAGAATGAGCCCTGCGCCTGAGCCATCTACGCATGAAGATCCGTCCGTAAACAGGATCCATGGTTCTTGTAGTTCCACCTTGGGTGGTTGAGCTACATCCTCGCTTTCTGGCTTTTCGATGATAAAGTCCGCGAGTATTTGCCCTTTGACTGCGGTGCGCGGTCTGTAGGAGATGTTATGTTCTCCTAGTAGTACACTCCACTTCTGCAATCAGCCTGACGCGTCTGGTTTGGAGATGACTTGCTTTATGGGTTGGTCGGTGATCACCACTATGGGGTGCGCCTGAAAGTATCTGCGCAATCTCTTGGCTGCGAATACCAGTGCCAGTACTAACTTTTCCATTGGGCTGTAGTTGATCTCCGTTTTCTTGAGCGCCTTGCTGACAAAGTATACAGGGTTTTGTACTGAGTTCCTATCCGTCAATA
>LBNU01001045.1:2031-15785 GCA_014162995.1 Artemisia annua | reverse complement strand
TGGCCTCCTTGATAAAGAGGCTGTAGCACAAGGGGGAAAATAGCTTGTCCATCCTATTCCATCAGAGGATGAATCAGAAGCAATAACAAATTCCTCTGAGTCAGAAGAATCAGATGAGATGTACACAACGTTTGGAAGTTTGCTCATTGTGATTCTTAGGTTTTTTGAGGTTATAATGTGTTTTGATGAGGATAATGGAGAGCTAAGTTCTCTTTATAGGCAAAGTCATCTAAAAGGCCTCATTAATTGACATATATACTTGATAACCTACCTAAATAGGTGAAAGTAAATAAAGATATTATCGGGTTGACTTTTAGAAGATTTTTGTGAATAGTGTCTTGGTTAAAAAGTAACTTTGGTTAGGTACTAAGTTTCGTTAAATACTTTCCATATATTATGCTAACACTTGCAGGTTCATAACAAAATTCTAGAATGGGAGATGATCATAAAAGGTGTATAATTGAGATACACAACAAATGGTTATTGATTCACCATGTCTAACACACATAAGAATCAACTAGTCCAGAGCAAACGACTACTGGTAAAGACTTTTCAAATCCGTTTATGGTTGATAGTTTACCAAAAACTATATGGTTATCAACTCACCATATTCTTTATGATTAAGAGTTGGCTAGTCCATAGCAAACGGCTCATGGTAAAGACATATCAAATCCGTTGATAGCTGGTAGTTTGCTAAAAACTATACAGAGAGCAGTCCAATTTACATATTTTTATTTTACCACTGCTCTTGAAAATTTTTGTGAAAAATTTCCACTGCTAGTTCACAGTTTCCACTGACAGTGTAATTTTTACCACTGTTGAACTAGCCGTTACAACTGTTGTGTCAGTAACAAAATATTTTACTAGCCGTTGAGATAACTAACTGCTTTCCATATTAATAGGGTAAATTTTATTTAAGATTATCTACTTACCTAATTCCAATTTATCTTTCTAAGATAAATCTTTTCCATAGATAATCTTTCTTGCGCATTACTTCAAACCCTAGCAGTATATATATTCTTTTCTCAATTGGCTAAGTCAATCATTCAATTCGATACTAACACAACTGTTTTTCTCAAAAGAACACCATGGTTTCAATCACTTTTGCAGATGAGCACAACCAAGTGGCAAATTTGGAAAAGTCAAACGACAAGAGTGGTCCTCTTTTTCATCAGATTGTGGATTTTCTTAACACCACACATGTGAGGTATGCTTTACTTTTAAATCCCACAATCTATATCTCTCAAATCAAACAGTTTTGGAATTCTGTTCATTCCATAACAATTGAAAATAGAGATACACATGAATCTGTGGATGCTCTTAGAGCCACAGTGGATGGGGTAACTATTGATGTTACTGAGGCATCCTTGAGGAGAGTTCTCCAATTGGATGATCTCAATGGTATCATCACATTACCCATGCCAGAAATTTGGGAAAGTCTCTCTTCCATGGGGTACAATACCACTGACAAAAGGGCTACTTTCAAAAAGAGTGGTTTTTGTCCTCATTGGAGATTTTTAATTCATACTCTTTTACATTGCCTTAGCCCTAAGAAAACCTCTTATGAACAATTCAGTTCACCAATGGCTTACCCTTTGGTCTGCCTAGCAAAAGATAGAGTTTTTAATTGGTCCAAATATATTTTTATAAGTATGCAGGGCAATGTAAAGAGTTCAACTAAATTTTTGATGTACCCAAGGTTTGTGCAAGCAGTGCTAAATGAATTTCCACTGCAACCCCATAACAGAGTTTACAAAATCAGACACCTAAAGCCTAAAGTTTTTCAAAACATGGACAAACCTGGTGATTGGATTTTTACACCTCTTTTTCCTCAAATGCTTGCCAAAATTTCACAAGAACAGGGTGATGATACAATAAACCCAATTGAATCTGAAACCTCACCCATTCTTACTGTTCCAAATATTGAGTACACTCCACCAGTTTCTCAAACTTATGAGAGGAGGTCTAAACAGCCAACTCCTTTCATCTCAACACAGCATGTTCCTGATCCTTCTGGTGTTGGAACAAGCAGTGGTGGCTTTAGCCTTTTGCCTAGTCCAACTAGGGAAGAGACTGAACCAATGCTCCATGATTCACCTCTCCCAACAGGTTACACAGTTGGAAGTGATGAGGGCAGTGAGCAACAATTGGAATTGAAGGAACTTTGTACCAAATTGGCAACACAGGTTGGATCTCTTCAGCAAGAATTGGCAGATGTAAAGGAGCAGCATGCCAAAGATGTTACTACACTCAAACAGGAGATTCAAACCTTAAAGGAAGCAATACAGGGGTTACAGATGAATAAAAGAACTGCAAAGATGGTGTTATCTTCTTCATCCTCACCCAGTGAAGATTTCTTTGATGATTTGGGAAATTCTCCCAAACAGGGGAGGAAAACAGATGCTAAAACTGAGGGGAGGAGAATTGATTTTGTTGAAGATGAATTTGAAGAAGATTTTGGAATTCAAGACTTGGCATATGAGCCAATGATTGATGATACAGAGCCAGAAGTTTCACAACAACAGCAGCTTAATACAGAAGAGCAAGAACAAGAGCAAGTTTTCTCCACTGCTGCAACAACAATTCCCACTGATGTGTGTATTTCCACTGCAGAGCAAACAGTTACCACTGACAGTCAAACTGTTTCCACTGCTGAGGTAGAAATTGAGAAGAAAAGAAAAGAAAAAGGGAAAGATGTAATGCAAAGTGAAGATTTACCAACAAAGAAGGTAAAGAGAAGTGTTCAAGCTCAAATTGATCATGATGCTGAGGTTGCAAGGAAACTTGTAGAAGATGAAGTTGCAAGAAAGAAGATGTTAGATGAGATAGAGATTGCTGACTTCATGATGGCTCAGAAGATGGACAAGATGGAAACCACTGCTCCATTGGATGTAAATCCACTTTCCACTGTTCCACCTAAAATTCTGAGAGAGAAAACTCCAGAATTTGCTTTTGTACCTACAGAAGAAGATATTGCTTTCCTAATTGCAAAAGATCCAGTAATCAAGAAGAAAGCAATTGACCTAATAGCTGATAGAACCTTAACTGAAGATCAAAGAGATGCTCAGATGAAGGATTTTATCATGATGAAGAATAGACAAGCACTTCAATATGCAATTGATACAGTCAAGAAGGGGCAAAAGAAACCAAGACAAGCAACAAAAGCACAAATTCTATCTTTTATGAAATCTTATTGCTGTCATGTTGGTGGATGGAAGATGATTCAGTTCAAAGGAATGACCCCTGAACAGATTGAAGGAGCTTACTATAGAGTTAAAAGGCAAGATCTTGATTTTGTTCCTATGGGTTCAGAAGCTGAAGAAAGAAAATTTTCCAAAAGGAAAATTAAGCAAAGTGAACCTGAGACAGTTAAGAAGACAAGAATTGCTAAAACTACAAAAGTTCAATCTGAAGAATTCACAGAAGAACAGTTGACTGGTATGATATTGATTGAAGAAGAAGACTTCTATCCTGACCCACTGCAAGTCAGACATCCTATTGTTGATTGGGAAGTTTACACTGCTAGCAATTTTGCTCCATGTTGGAAAATCACAAGGCTAGGAGGTGAAACTTCATCATTCATTCAGTTTGAAGAACTTATCAAAGCATGTGACAGAGATGATCTCAATGCACTGTGGAGATTGGTTCAAGAAAGATTTGATGCTGGCAGTCTGAAAGATGTAAAAGAAATGCAGTTATGGGTTGATCTAAGAAGGCTCTATGAACCAAATATGACTGACAACTTTTGGAAGTTTGAAGCTAGAGGTATGGAAACTACATGGACTTATTATGACTCATGTGAAGTTCATCATGTTTCTACAAAGGCTGGAGTGGATGCATTTATGTTTGCTGAGAAAGAATACCCACTCAGAGCTGGAACTCTCACAGTGATGTTGTCTACAAGCATAAGAGTTCATGAAGATACTGAAAAAGTTAGAGAACTGATAAGAAAGATTCAAGTTCAGTGTTCAAGAGCAGTTGAAGAATTAAGGAGAAAGAAGTGAAGTGTTTGGAAGAATTCCCAAATCCTAAGACTTTATGCAGATTGAAGAAACTTATTGATTTGCAGAGAAATCTTAAGTTTAGGGGAGGATTGTTGGGAATAAAGCTAACAGTTACCACTGATAGGCTTGTGGAAGACACTGCTGAAGAATGCACTAGCAGTGGAAACTCATTACCACTGCTAGTACATATTATTACCACTGCTTACTAGATAACTGTTATGTATTCGTGTATAGATAAGTATAGAATAGATCTTGTGAATATTCTATTTAGATAGCATTATACTTATCTTGTAAAGGACTCCTTGTGCTATAAAAGGAGATCCTAGGTCATGATCATAGGTACGAATTATTCTAGAGAGCTTCAAGGTGTAACCCTAGTGATAGCTAAGATCACTCGTATTATTATCATTAATAATATTGAAGCTTTGTGTTACATACAACTATACTCACTCACAATAAATCATATAAACTGTCTTCTAAGTGTTGTTAAGTAAATTCCGCGTGCTTAATAATATTACTCAAAGTATCAACAACACAAGGTGTGTGTTTAGATCCATCAAATTGAAATATGATAGCCTGTGTTTGGATGTTCCTTAATGGATTTGAACAAAGGTGAGATTATCCGCTACATCATAGCGGGGCAAGTTTGCTATATTTACAGCCCTTACTTATTGATGACTGATCTACATTCTCAGATGATGACATTGAATGATTTGAGGACGCTGGAAAGCCATGGCAGATGTGTTTTCTTTTTTCAGTTATTAACTATAGCTTGATAAAAAAAAGGGTAAAAAATCTAAATTTTCAGATTACGATTTGTTAGCCAACAAATGTTCTTGAAGTTGATGTGTTTATGATAAAACTTTATGGATCTAAGCGTACTCTGTCATTGATTAAAATGGTTTTACCAAAGTATCGTGATAGTTATTTATGTTATATATAAGTTGTCCGAGTGTAACCGATGAAAGATTGAGAATCACTATATCTTGGCGAGGTATGTATGCTGATGTAGCCATGACGAGTTTTCCTTCTTTTTCTTATCGATTCCATTTCGTCCTATCATACCAACCAAACATTATTAATAACGGTAATGAATCATTTCATTACATCATTTATTTCATAACATCATTTATTCCATTCATTTGGCATTTCATTTCGTCTACCAACCGAACCCTAACTGTCTTACCTGCATCACATATGTTTTTACTGAATGTAAACATTTGCATTTCTCTAATAAGAAGTATACACATTTTTTTATTTATAGATGGAATTGAATGAATAAAAATGTATCTAAATTAAATAATTAACTTTATATAAATATACATATTTGTAGTTAAATAACATGACCAAAATTTATAATGAACTCGAGACTTTTGTTTATCCTTCATTAGGATCCCATTTTCAATTCTCACACATGTCCTCGAAAAGATTGAGAACGGCCATGCTTTTGGTATAACCTTTAAGCAACAAAGTTGATGTTATAATATTTGTAAATTGTAATGAGAATTTCGTTAAACTAAAACAACCAAGAAATACAAAATATGACATCTCCTCTAGTCCACTTCCATTTCATCAACGTCATCTTCACTTTTAATTGCCTGAATGATTCCTAAATGAGAAGTTGTTTTCAGAACAAGCTCTTCAATTTCGCTTTTCATATCAGGTAAAAAATCTTTGTAAGTTAGCTTGATAAGCCTCTTAGTGTTTGGGTTATACACCTTTTGGACTATAAAACCAGGATATTTTTTACGAAGCGGGATCTGGCTTTTTTCAGTAATGAAGTGGATTATACATTTGTGCATAATCGTTTCAGCATGAACCTCGTCCTTGTGAAAACTATAAAACAACTCCCTTGTATCAAATGATTCCATATTTTTACCTATAAAAATTTCACTTGGACGATAAAACCATTGGACATATATCATTATATTCCCATTTTTCATCCCAGTAATGTCCTGTATATAAATGATGAAACTTATGATTAGTTATTATATACATGCTTAGTATAAGTTGCAATAACATACCTTAATTATAACTACCCATGGCTTATTCATTTGTCCATGAGAATCATGCGCCAAAAGCACGGTGTCTTTCTACATGTTTAAATACACGAAGAAGAAAACATCAATTAAATTTATGAAATAAATGAGTTATAAAATTACAGTGTTGTTGGTTAATAACGTTTTACAAGAAATCAGTTATAATGATAAAAATAATCAAGAAACTTACAATTTTGTAAGTATGGCCACAGAAGTCGAGTGCATTGTAATGACTCCTCATATTTTCTCCATCTCCAGAAATCCTAAGAACAACTCCAATTGGCTTCGCATTTTTAATACTATTTTTTTGATTAGACAACATGGTGGTCATGTATGTGTGCTAACAAAGTACAAATTTTCACAAGTTATAAAATTGGTAAAAAAAAGAAAAAGAAGAAGAACTTGTTAAAAACATTAATGACGGTCTCTTGAAAAATGTTGCATTTATAGACATTCTAATCCACATTTATGTACTACATGTGTTTTGGGTAAGTACATAGAGGATATTAATGCTAATCAACAATACATAAAATTATAAGTTTCGTCCTTGTAATTTCAATTTTTTTTCTCTTCTAGTCACTCCGAAATTTTGATCAACACTATGCTTCACTTGACACACGAGTTTGTAACTCTTCCACCCTTTTTTGGTCAATGATGGATTACATGCTAGAAAAATGACAAAAATACATTTGTATTCTTTATGGGTAAATTTTCTCTTTGAGTTTATATTTAAAAAAATAAAAATTCATGAGCACCATAGGTTTGAAGAACGCAAAACCAGATTTAATGGAACACTTTAAACCTTGATCTGTCAAGAAAACAATTTAAATTTGTACACCAAAATTTATACATCGCCGTTGTTAAGAATACAATAAGGCCATATGTTTGAGTAACGTAAATTTCATAACTTAGTAAAATTTGTCAACGGAAACAAAAATTATCGTGACAAGGAAAACTAAAATTAATCATAACCAAACCTAAAACACACCATAAACTCCTAAAACAATTATCGCAATAAAACAATCATTATCATTAGACTTTTGGTCGGGCCGATCTTGGGTCACCCACAAACGGCGACGGAACATCAACCGTCTACGCCACCACCGTGACGATGCATATCCACTGCCGTTATCACCTACAACTCCATTGTCGAATTAAATCTGATATTTTAATTTCTCTAACACAAATACATAACATGTGTATGTCCTAATTAGATATAAATTCGTAATCTTAAATTCCAATTAGATCTTGACATATAATATGACTAAATGCGGCTAGATATGAATTTCTCATTCAACACCGTAGATTTTGTTAGTTCCACGTGATTTGCTTCACCCCCAATCTAATAATAGCTCAAAATTAATTTGCTTTCTCGACCTTTCTCGGAGAATCCAACCCCCGATTTGTTAACGTTGGTTATGAGTCAAATTAATACACATGTTTCTTTTTTCCAGACATTTGATTATATAGATTTCAGTTAAATTTAACTTTGTTTATTTAGATCCGATTGCTCAATATGTGAATTCTTAACTACTAGTTTATATTTTTGTTATTGATTCTAACAAGTATTATTTTTCTCGTATAAGGATACATGGAATATGTGTTAGTGATTGAATCTATGGCTCAATGGACTATGGTAGTGTTGGTAATAGGAGGGTGTCGGGTTTTGACATGATATAATAATTTTGGTGTAGTGTTTGTGTTTTCTTGAAGATAAAGAAGGATAAAGTAAGGTTGTTGAGAATGTGGATTTGAAGACGAGATTAACTTCTCGAAATTTAAATGTGTCTTTGAAGGTTATTCATTTGTTCTTGAGGATCTCATATTTTGATTAAAATTTAAGTTCATAAAAAATTTAATTTAAAATAAAATGAGGGCATGTTCGTCATTTCAATTGCCTTTAACCCATAGTTGACAGAATAGGACGGGTGGTATTACAAACTCATGTATCAAGTAACGCTCAGTGTAATTAAAGTTTGGGAGTTGTAAGGAGTGTAAAACTTGAAAATCACACGGACTGAATTTGTAATTTACAATAAATAATAACTTAATATTATATTATGCAACACAGTAAACGTAGATGTAAATGAAATGTAATGCAATATAATGTAATGTAATAAAATGTAAGATAATAACGTTATTGTGATGTAATACAAACAATATGATATAACCCATATATTTAGACAATATAATGTTCATATACATATATGAAAAGATTGAAATCAAAATTCTTTTCAATAAAGTTGCCAATATTATATGTTAGAGATGTATTAATTACTACAAAATAAATAAATAAAATTAAGTGATAGCATCATATGTAGTAATACACAATTACATATATAACATAACCAAAAATATATATTGAGAAATTTAGTAACAATATTATCAAAATACTCTTGATTTTATTAATAATTATTTAGTCATCCATAAGAAAGATTATAACCTTTCATAGTATGTCAACATTATTTCTCTTTTCAAATATAAGTCATTTCACTATTATGTATTAATTTAAATATGGTAAAAGGAAAACTTACAAATTACATTAGCATTAAACTAACACTATCTTTATATCAATTTCTCTCATCCTCCCCAATGTGCAACAATATAAAATGGCTTGGATGAGACATTGACATGGGTTTCGTGTCTTTTTGGAAAAGAATTGAAATATGATAGCCTGTGTTTGGATGTTCCTTAATGGATTTGAACAAAGGTGAGATTATCCGCTACATCATAGCGGGGCAAGTTTGCTATATTTACCGCCCTTACTTATTGATGACTGATCTATATTCTCAGATGATGAAATTGAATGATTTGAGGACGCTGGAAAGCCATGGGAGATGTGTTTTCTTTTTTCAGTTATTAACTATAGCTTGATTAAAAAAAAGGGTAAAAAATCTGAATTTTCAGATTACGATTTGTTAGCCTACAAATGTTCTTGAAGTTGATGTGTTTATGATAAAACTTTATGGATCTAAGCGTACTCTGTCATTGGTTAAAATGGTTTTACCAAAGCAACGTGATGGTTATTTATGTTATACATATGTTGTCCGAGTGTAACCGATGAAAGATTGAGAATCACTATATCTTGGCGAGGTATCTATGCTGATGTAGCCATGATGAGTTTTCCTTCTTTTTCTTATCGATTCCATTTCGTCCTATCATACCAACCAAACATTATTAATAACGGTAATGAATCATTTCATTACATCATTTATTTCATTACATCATTTATTCCATTCATTTGGCATTTTATTTCGTCCTACCAAACGAACCCTAACTGTCTTACCTGCATCACATATGTTTTTACTGAATGTAAACATTTGCATTTCTCTAATAAGAAGTATACACATTTTTTTATTTATAGAGGGAATTGAATGAATAAAAATGTATATAAATTAAATAATTAACTTTATATAAATATACATATTTGTAGTTAAATAACATGACCAAAATTTATAATGAACTCGAGACTTTTGTTTAGCCTTCATTAGGATCCCATTTTCAATTCTCACACATGTCCTCGAAAAGCTTAAGAACGGCGATGCTTTTGGTATAACCTTTAAGCAACAAAGTTGATGTTAGAGTATTTGTAAATTGTAATGAGCATTTCGTTAAACTAAACAACCAAGAAATACAAAATATGACATCTCCTCTAGTCCACTTCCATTTCATCAACGTCATCTTCACTTTTAATTGCCGGAATGATTCCTAAATGAGAAGTTGTTTTTAGAACAAGCTCTTCAATTTCGCTTTTCATATCCGGTAAAAACTCTTTGTTAGTTAGCTTGATAAGCCTCTTAGTGCTTGGGTTATACACCTTTTGGACTATAAAACCAGGATATTTTTCACGAAGCGGGATCTGGCTTTTTTCAGTAATGAAGTGGATTATACATTTGTGCATAATCGTTTCAGCATGAACCTCGTCCTTGTGAAAACTATAAAACAACTCCCTTGTATCAAATGATTCCATATTTTTACCTATAAAACTTTCACTTGGACGATAAAACCATTGGACATATATCATTATATTCCCATTTTTCATCCCAGTAATGTCCTGTATATAAATGATGAAACTTATGATTAGTTATTCTATACATGCTTAGTATAAGTTGCAATAACATACCTTAATTATAACTACCCATGGCTTATTCATTTGTCCATGAGAATCATGCGCCAAAAGCACTGTGTCTTTCCACATGTTTAAATACACGAAGAAGAAAACATCAATTAAATTTATGAAATAAATGAGTTATAAAATTACAGTGTTGTTGGTTAATAACGTTTTACAAGAAATCAGTTATAATGATAAAAATAATCAAGAAACTTACAATTTTGTAAGCATGGCCACAGAGGTCGAGTGCATTGTAATGACTCCTCATATTTTCTCCATCTCCAGAAATCCTAAGAACAACTCCAATTGGCTTCGCATTTTTAATACTATTTTTTTGATTAGACAACATGGTGGTCATGTATGTGTGCTAACAAAGTACAAATTTTCACAAGTTATAAAATTGGTAAAAAAAAGAAAAAGAAGAAGAACTTGTTAAAAACATTAATGACGGTCTCTTGAAAAATGTTGCATTTATAGACATTCTAATCCACATTTATGTACTACATGTGTTTTGGGTAAGTACATAGAGGATATTAATGCTAATCAACAATACATAAAATTATAAGTTTCGTCCTTGTAATTTCAATTTTTTTTCTCTTCTAGTCACTCCGAAATTTTGATCAACACTATGCTTCACTTGACACACGAGTTTGTAACTCTTCCACCCTTTTTTGGTCAATGATGGATTACATGCTAGAAAAATGACAAAAATACATTTGTATTCTTTATGGGTAAATTTTCTCTTTGAGTTTATATTTAAAAAAATAAAAATTCATGAGCACCATAGGTTTGAAGAACGCAAAACCAGATTTAATGGAACACTTTAAACCTTGATCTGTCAAGAAAACAATTTAAATTTGTACACCAAAATTTATACATCGCCGTTGTTAAGAATACAATAAGGCCATATGTTTGAGTAACGTAAATTTCATAACTTAGTAAAATTTGTCAACGGAAACAAAAATTATCGTGACAAGGAAAACTAAAATTAATCATAACCAAACCTAAAACACACCATAAACTCCTAAAACAATTATCGCAATAAAACAATCATTATCATTAGACTTTTGGTCGGGCCGATCTTGGGTCACCCACAAACGGCGACGGAACATCAACCGTCTACGCCACCACCGTGACGATGCATATCCACTGCCGTTATCACCTACAACTCCATTGTCGAATTAGTTCTGATATTTTAATTTCTCTAACACAAATACATAGCATGTGTATGTCCTAATTAGATATAAATTCGTAATCTTAAATTCCAATTAGATCTTGACATATAATATGACTAAATGCGGCTAGATATGAATTTCTCGTTCAACACCGTAGATTTTGTTAGTTCCACGTGATTTGCTTCACCCCCAATCTAATAATAGCTCAAAATTAATTTGCTTTCTCGACCTTTCTCGGACAATCCAACCCCCGATTTGTTAACGTTGGTTATGAGTCAAATTAATACACATGTTTCTTTTTTCCAGACATTTGATTATATAGATTTCAGTTAAATTTAACTTTGTTTATTTAGATCCGATTGCTCAATATGTGAATTCTTAACTACTAGTTTATATTTTTGTTATTGATTCTAACAAGTATTATTTTTCTCGTGTAAGGATACATGGAATATGTGTTAGTGATTGAATCTATGGCTCAATGGACTATGGTAGTGTTGGTAATAGGAGGGTGTCGGGTTTTGACATGATATAATAATTTTGGTGTAGTGTTTGTGTTTTCTTGATGATAAAGAAGGATAAAGTGAGGTTGTTGAGAGTGTGGATTTGAAGATGAGATTAACTTCTCGAAATTTAAATGTGTCTTTGAAGGTTATTCATTTGTTCTTGAGGATCTCATATTTTGATTAAAATTTAAGTTCATAAAAAATTTAATTGAAAATAAAATGAGGGTATATTCGTCATTTCAATTGCCTTTAACCCATAGTTGACAGAATAGGACGGGTGGTATTACAAACTCATGTATCAAGTAACGCTCAGTGTAATTAAAGTTTGGGAGTTGTAAGGAGTGTAAAACTTGAAAATCACACGGACTGAATTTGTAATTTACAATAAATAATAACTTAATATTATATTATGCAACATAGTAAACGTAGATGTAAATGAAATGTAATGCAATATAATGTAATGTAATAAAATGTAAGATAATAACGTTATTGTGATGTAATACAAACAATATGATATAACCCATATATTTAGACAATATAATGTTCATATACATATATGAAAAGATTGAAATCAAAATTCTTTTCAATAAAGTTGCCAATATTATATGTTTGAGATGTATTAATTACTGCAAAATAAATAAATAAAATTAAGTGATAGCATCATATGTAGTAATACATAATTACATATATAACATAACCAAAAATATATATTGAGAAATTTAGTAACAATATTATCAAAATACTCTTCATTTTATTAATAATTATTTAGTCATCCATAAGAAAGATTATAACCTTTCATAGTATGTCAACATTATTTCTCTTTTCAAATATAAGTCATTTCACTATTATGTATTAATTTAAATATGGTAAAAGAAAAACTCACAAATTACATTAGCATTAAACTAACACTATCTTTATATCAATTTCTCTCATCCTCCCCAATGTGCAACTATATAAAATGGCTTGGATGAGACATTGACATGGGTTTCGTGTCTTTTTGGAAAAGAATTGAAATATGATAGCCTGTGTTTGGATGTTCCTTAATGGATTGGAACAAAGGTGAGATTATCCGCTACATCATAGCGGGGCAAGTTTGCTATATTTACAGCCCTTACTTATTGATGACTGATCTACATTCTCAGATGATGACATTGAATGATTTGAGGACGCTGGAAAGCCATGGGAGATGTGTTTTCTTTTTTCAGTTATTAACTATAGCTTGATTAAAAAAAGGGTAAAAAATCTGAATTTTTAGATTACGATTTGTTAGCCAACAAATGTTCTTGAAGTTGATGTGTTTATGATAAAACTTTATGGATCTAAGCGTACTCTATCATTGGCTAAAATGGTTTTACCAAAGCAACGTGATGGTTATTTATGTTATGCATAAGTTGTCCGAGTGTAACCGATGAAAGTTTGAGAATCACTATATCTTGGCGAGGTATCTATGCTGATGTAGCCATGACGAGTTTTCCTTCTTTTTCTTATCGATTCTATTTCGTCCTATCATACCAACCAAACATTATTAATTACGGTAATGAATCATTTCATTACATCATTTATTTCATTACATCATTTATTCCATTCATTCGGCATTTCATTTCGTCCTACCAAACAAACCCTAACAGTCTTACCTGCATCACATATGTTTTTACTGAATGTAAACATTTGCATTTCTCTAATAAGAAGTATACACATTTTTTTATTTATAGAGGGAATTGAATGAATAAAAATGTATCTAAATTAAATAATTAACTTTATATAAATATACATATTTGTAGTTAAATAACATGACCAAAATTTATAATGAACTCGAGACTTTTGTTTAGCCTTCATTAGGATCCCATTTTCAATTCTCACACATGTCCTCGAAAAGCTTGAGAACGGCCATGCTTTTGGTATAACCTTTAAGCAACAAAGTT
>LBNU01001040.1:2090-22096 GCA_014162995.1 Artemisia annua | reverse complement strand
ACTACAAGACTAAATGACAGATTGAGTGACTGATTAAAAGCGTCAGAAAGAAGGCATGAAAAGTCAGTCACCTATTGGCATTTTGGGTCTTCTCCCAGCGTGAAAGGAAAGAAGTGACCTAAGAGGAGAGCCATCACTAAAGAGTGCTTTTAAAACTTCAAGTATGCGGAGTACCAAAAGTTGTGATTTTGTGCGCGGGGGGGGGCTGCTTCTGATTGTTATGTGTAAACTATAAGGTTCTGAAAGCCAAAACTTTTAAAACAATTTATTAGTCACCTGAATATTCAGGGTGCGACTAAAAGTTGCTTTTGAACAATCAGTTGTTCATTTTACTGCATTTTTTCCCCCTGCATTTTCCTCCATTTCTGATTGTATTTGCTTACAAAGCTATATACAAACACATGAGAGTTGGTATAAGAAAATTCACATATATTGGAAAGGCCACAAAGTAAGCTGTTATTGCCGAAGAAAGCAAGTCGAAACTGCAGTACATATGTATTTTATGGCTGACAAAAGAATCAAATGGTTCCCCACATGTTAAGGACTGAGCACAGTATTCAGGACCGTTAAGGTTTCAGATATGACCAACATTCAAACTGAAGGATTAACAAAGGAAAAAAATTCGTGGATAAGATGCTCTACACAGAACTCCATCAATCAGCTGCACATCTACAAAAGATAGCTGCAAGTAACTGAAAAGCAGTATGAAACAAGAAGCAATGGAGTTTTTCGGTGGCAGTCGTTACATTACTCCTGAAAACGCAGTAACGTCACAGTATGGTAAAGCAAAGTCAGATGTATCAGTAATTTGTTTTATCCCAAATGAAACGGCTACGCAAAGAAAGGGGAATAAGTCAATCACGCAGAACCATTATCTTGTGGATGTTAACAAGGTTCTCTGTTTTATTGTTTCGTTGAACCACTTATGGGAGACACCGTGATACAGATTTTATTAGTAGTAAGCCATTTCATCTTAATACTACACTAGGCTGCAAAAATCTATGCTAATTCCTTCAAACTAATAAAAAATCCGTACAAAATTTGTAAAAAAATAAAAAAAGTAAAAACAGAGGAATGGCTTGCCTTGAAATGAAAGGCAAGCTAACCTCATTCGTGTCCTATCTTAATTTCTAGGAATTGTCATCGTTCACTTGGAACGGAGATGGTCAAGTTTGCCACTTGGACAATGTTTATAGGCACTGTGCACGATGATGATGTTTGAAGTGTTCACCAGGACAAGCATATAACATTTTGAATGGAGATGATGTTGCCATTTCCGACCCTGGAACAGTCGGGTTAGGAGGAACTTGCACGATGATATTGTTGAGTTTTCCACTGGATGACAACCATTAGAGTCCTGATATTATATTACAAGCGCATATATACAACTACATCACTACGACTCATTCCCAGTCTCGAAAAACATATCAAATCTTCAGAGACTTTCACGATACCAAAGGTGTGAGGTCATTTATATATTGTTGGGCCAATTCAATGCCCAATGGTATCTGACTAGATTTAAACATAAATTAGTCTAAGTTAGTTAAACAGTTGATAAGATATTAGCTGACAAGAAGACTCGCTGAAGCATAGCTTCAGCGAGCAACCTCATAAGTAGTTCAAGTCATAGACATCGTCAAGGAAGTCAAATACCACTTGAAGACATACTCATTAGCTGAGATGGATATCAGCTGATACGTAAAAGGAACTCACTGAGGGTGAAAGTGGATAAGAGGATGACAATACTCTGATACACTTGGTTACTCTTTGATATTACCAACTGAGCTTAGCTCTAAAATCTCTCAGGCTGTTGAAGGCGGGATTAATTTGATAAAGCAAAAGAGCGGGACAAAATGTCTTTCAAATTAAAGTTCTATCATTGTAAGAGTTGGTGAAAAAGATTGTGAACAGTTGGCAGAACTGTTCACAAAAGTAGAGTTGACATGTTTCCAATAATAGAAGAACCTTAAAGGGAAAATGATAAAAAAATACATTGAACTTGACACTTTTTACCATTGTATGTTGCCAACTATTTTTTTTTTCATTGTAACACAAAACTTGACATTTTTTGCTATTGTATGTACTAAGCGTCGCATCGTTAGTCCTTTACACTAACTGTCGTTAGTAAATAACTTGAAATTCCGTTTTCTTCCGATTTTACACGTTTTCATCCGTTTTCTTACGTTTTTGTCCGATTTTACACGTTTTTTTCGTTTTCGTCCGTTTTTTTACGTATACGCCCATTTTTTTACGTTTTCACCCGGTTTTTTACGTTTTCTTCCGTTTTTATACGTTTTCGCCAGTTTTTTTAAGTTTTCGTCCGTTTTTTTACGCTTTCGTCCTTTTTTTACGTTTACGACCGTTTTTTTACGTTTTCACTCGGTTTTTTCGTTTTCGCCCGTTCTTTTTACGTTTTCGCTCTTTTTTACGTTTTCGTTCATTTTTTTTTGTTTACGCCCGCTTTTTTACGTTTTCACCTGGTTTTTTACGTTTTCACCCGGTTTGTTACGTTTTTTCCTACGTTTTCTTTCGTTTTTTTACGTTTACACCCGTTTTTTTACGTTTTCACCCGGTTTTTAACGTTTTCTTCAGTTTTTTTAACCTTTTTGTCCGTTTCTTACATTTACGCCCGTTTTTTTTACGTTTTCACCCGGTTTTTTTTGTTTTCTTCCGTTTTTCCCGTTTTCTTCCATTTTTTAACCTTTTTGTCCGTTTTTTACGTTTACGCCCTTTTTTACTTATTCACATGGTTTTTTATGTTTTCTTCCGTTTTTTTACGTTTTCGTCCGTTTTTTTACGTTTACGCCCGTTTTTTACGTTTTCACCCGGTTTTCTTTGGTTTTCTTCCGTTTTTTTACGTTTTACGTTTAACAATTCAAAAATAGGGCTTAGAAAGAATGAGGTTTACCAACTTGGCAAAACCCATTAAGACCTTTTTTTTGCTCCCACTATTTTTCAAACATCATTCCGGTTTTTTTTAACGCCCCTATACACCCCTCATAACTTCCTTTCAAGAAAGGTTTTTTCATTAGGATTTTATTTACGAAGGGCCCATTTTTTCTTCCCGGTTTTTTAAGTGTTTTTTTTTTTGGAATTGAAGAAAGTATCCGTTTCGATGGCGGGAAGACAAATTTTGGGGTTTTTGGGGAAAACCGCCTTTTTAACCCGGTAATTATGGGGTTGGATAATGGAGTTATTTGCCTCCTCTCCTACCCTTGTCCGAGCGTTTGCTTTTCCTTCTCCAGGATTGTAATGTTTTGATCCTGGTGGGTTTATTTTTGCCAATTGTTTTTTTAGGATAGAGGCATGAAGGGGTTTGCAATCAGACTCTCTTTAACGTTTGTTTTTCCTGAGACCTTATTCAGGGTTTGGCATTTTTGGGTCGTCCCTTAAATGGAGGAAAACCCTTAAAAAAATGTTTACACATAGTTGGGTTTTGGAGAGTTTTTCGCCTTGTGAAGGACTGAAAATGTTACTCTTTTGGCGCTTCCCCAGTTCTCCCAATTAAAGTTTGCCATAAAACTGGCCCTTGATGTTTGGAAGCCGTGGGGGCTGGTGGTCCAATTTTTACCAGAATTCTCGTAAATAGGGGGGGGACAGAGGGAAAATCATTCTTCCCCTTCTGACCCCTGGCAGGGAAACAGCCCACGCCCCCTGCTTTGTCGTCAACCAACCTTATATGTTATTGAATTGTCTCTATATACATGTCGTATTCACCCTGGCTTTCTTTAAATTGAGTTCTCTTAATATCCTCTGAATTTTAATTCAAACCTTCCTTCCGTTTCTCCGTTGGAACATCCTGCTTCTGACCCTCAGTAATTTTTTCCGATTAATTCATATCTGTTTATCGTTATACTACGGAGACCGACATATAAAATATTATAGGACAGGTAGGAACATAAAAGTTTGGATACGTTTTATTATTAATTATATGTCAAGTAAGTAGTTCTCCTGCAGCAGAGTATAGATACCGGGCGCGTTGGTCCAATATGAAAATGTAAAAAAAATGGTGTGAACTTAAAAAATGGATGNCGTTTTCACCCGGTTTTTAACGTTTTCTTCCATTTTTTTAACATTTTTGTCCGTTTCTTACGTTTACGCCCGTTTTTTTACGTTTTCACCCGTTTTTTTTGTTTTCTTCCGTTTTTTCCCGTTTTCTTCCATTTTTTAACCTTTTTGTCCGTTTTTTACGTTTACGCCCGTTTCTTTACTTATTCACACGGTTTTCTTCTGTTTTTTACGTTTTCGTCCGTTTTTTTACGTTTACGCCCGTTTTTTACGTTTTCACCTGGTTTTCTTTGGTTTTCTTCCGTTTTTTTTTTACGTTTTCATCCGTTTTTTTACGTTCACACCCGTTTTTTTTACATTTTCACCCGGTTTTTTCGATTTCATCCGTTTTATACATTTTCGTCCGTTTTTTTATGGGCCTAAACGTAAAAAAACGGACGAAAAGGTTGAAAAACGGAAGAAAACTTTAAAAACCAGGTGAAAATGTAAAAAAAATGGGCGTGAACGTTAAAAACCGGGTGAAAACGTAAAAAAAACGGGCGTAAACGTAAAAAACGGACGAAAACGAAAAAACCAGGTGAAAACGAAAAAAACCGGGTGAAAACGTAACAAACGGGTGTAAACGTAAAAAAACGGACGAAAACGTAAAAAAGCAGGCGAAAACGTAAAAAAATAGGCGTAAACGTAAAAAAACAGACGAAAACGTAAAAAAACGGACGAAAATGTAAAAAAATGGGCGAAAACGTAAAAAAACATGCAAAAGGTAAAAAAAACGGGTGAAAACGTAAATAAACGGGCGTAAACGTAAAAAAACGGAAGAAAACGTAAAAAAATGGGCATAAACGTAAAAAAAAATGGACGAAAAGGTAAAAAAAACACGCGAAAACGTAAAAAAAAAAACAGAATAAAACGTAAAAAACCGGGTAAAAACGTAAAAAACCGGGAGAAAACGTAAAAAAGCGGGCGCAAATATTAAAAAAACGGACGAGAACGTAAAAAATTGGCGAAAACGTAAAAAAACAGACGAAAACACAAAAAAATGGGCGAAAACGTAAAAAAACATGCAAAAACGTAAAAAAACAGGGTGAAAACGAAAAAAACGGGCGTAAACGTAAAAAAACGGAAGAAAACATGGAAAATCAGACAAAAACGTAAGAAAACGGATGAAAACATGTAAAATCGGAAGAAAACGGAATTTTAAGTTATTTACTAACGACCGTTAGTGTAAAGGACTAACGATGCGACGCTTAGTACATACAATAGCAAAAAATGTCAAGTTTTGTGTTAATGAAAAAAAAATAGTTGGCAACATACAATGGGAAAAAGTGTCAAGTTCAATGTATTTTTTTATCATTTTCCCAACCTTAAAAGCAAATGTACTTTTTCTCCGTTAGATTCTTGACACGTCTCAACTACCCAAGATCAAGTCAACTTCGCACAATTATAAAAGAGAATATTGGTCCGAAGTAGCGGCTAACGCTTTTATTATTCTAGTATCATTTATTCTAAAGCGCATTTACTTCTTTGTTCAAATATCTAGGTAGACAGCTGACCAAGTCAACTAGTATATATATGTTTGCTTCTAAACTTGATTTTCATCAAGTTTACTCGTTTAATGAGTAATCATTATATTGTCATTTAACTAGTGTGATCCATAACACTTTATAATTCATTGATTGTAAATCAATAAAGTTTTACATGTTTGAAAAGTTAATTGCTGTGTTATTAATACTGTTTTATTCATTGTGTTTTATATTTGACATAATTTAAGATAAACAATTGGTATCAGAGCAAGTGTGATTTTTAAAACAAACAAACAAACTTGTTCAAAGATTTCTAAAATCAAGATCCTAATATGTTCATTAACAATGACAATGTTGGTAACCTAGGTCTAATGCCCCCACCCCTTCCAATCCTATTGGTGGTGGTAGTCAAAACTCTCCACGTCCAAACCCTGGAGGTGCTAATGGCTAAAATTCCCTACCCAGAAATTCTGGTGGTAGTAGTGGTGGTCCGTCTTTTACTTATAATGTATAAAACAATGATCTCCCACAACTCCTAGATTCAAGGGGGAGCTCATGTTACTCTTGTTCCTTTATTAGATGTGGACGATTTTCTAGACTGGACAAAAACTTGATGCGTGGTTTTGTAACCTTACAACAGGTTTTACCTCTCGAGGGATCTCAAGAGGCTTACAACCCCACCAGGCAGTGTACCTGACCGATGTAGTATAGGATAGTGGTAAGTACGGGGGATTGATCGTTCTCTCACAGGGAATAGTGTTCGTTAGGATAGAAAAGCTACTCTAATAGGTCTAAGGGTGGAAGGAAGATTCTTTTTGTATTTTTATATTTTTTTGAAAGCAATTAAAATCTCGGTTTTTAGAGGAAGGGCGGAATTAGTTGCTAGTCAACTAACCCAAGTTTACTACTTATGCAAATTAAAATAAAATAAATATCTAAACTATTGTGGTTGTGAAAACAATATGGAGAAAATTGTGTTTACTTAGATTTCATTACTCCCTAACTATCTTTTACCGGTTAATTGATATGTGTGTTACTTGTGTGGATGAAGGGTGTATTCCTAATAACTCATGGAGTGGCATACATATCTCTCCAATTCTATGAGCTCTTATCTCGCCCTATGCCATGCACGGCACAACCATAGGGGTTGTAAACAGTGGCTCATGCGTTAAATACTACCTTAATAGCCTAGTATGCCTTGGCTACATGTTTCCCAAGACGTTCAAGCACGTTACCATAAAGGAGGTTGGCCAGTTTTCTTGAGCCTAACATTGATGGAACAATCATCCCAACAAACAACAACACACACCAATCAACCAATAATTAATAGTTAGGTTTCATTAGATCTAAGCAAACACTAGAGAATTTAGCTACACATGTTAATTAAAAGACAAGCAAAAGAGATAATCAACCAACACATAGACATATTGATTGAATTAAAGTGAAGACTTATCTTTAATTAAGCATGAGGGTTCCAAGGGTTGGAAACCCTAAAAAGTACAGAAAATTCGTCTTTAGGGTTTGCCCTAAAAGTTCTCCACAAAGTTCCACACTAATGAATGAAAATTAGAAAACTATATATAGATTTTACACTCTGACGGCGTCAGGTTATAAGGGCTGACGCCGTCAGCTCGCCGCCATTAGGTTTCTCGGATGGCCTAGATCCACTTCTGACGCCGTCACCTTATAAAACCTTCTGGGCCGTCACTCTTTAACTTTACTCCTGACGGCCTACTTTTCCTAACACCTGACGGCGTCAGGTGTTAAATCCAAAATTTCCTCTGGCCCGTCATTTGATAATTGGTTTCCACTCTTTTGTCAAGGCTTTCTGACGGCGTCACCTTGTGACTTCTGACGCCGTCAGGTTGTAAATCTTCATCTTTTGAGACTTTGTCGTTTTCTTCACTTTTATGCTCCAAAAACGTCCGAATATGCATGTTTTCCAGAATTCCTCTCAAAAGTACCTAAAATGACAAAAGGAACGATTTAGGGCAATATTTGATCACATTTATACGAATTAGGGCTTAAATGACCCCCTAAAAGCGTAACACTTTTCGTCTCATCAAATACCCTTACACTTGGGATTTGCTTGTCCTCAAGCAAATGAGCTTTTATTCCAATCAAAATATGAGTTAGGGGTCATTTAACACGAATATAAAAGTAATTACAACAAATAGTTATTAGACCCTAATCATAACAAGCACGGAAATCATACACTAGCACCTCACAAATAGTGTTTGGATTCTCACATCTCTCAAATGTCATAAAGTTTATATCTCATAAATGGAAACGGAAAATAACACTCACTACCTGTCATAGCAAATAGATTACCATAGGCTTGGGAAAGGATCAATTACTCCTCCACTAGGCGTAAGCACCTAAGATAAACTATCAAAGAGGGCTTTATAAAGGGTTGTAACGTAAGGTGTAGGGATATGATAACACGGTTTGGTTGGAATAAAGGGTATTTTAGTGGTGGCGAGTTAATTATCATGATCAAATACATGCACTCTACATCGTTGCTTAAGTCAAGACTCGACTCAATCTTAGTCTAAAAATGAAATAACAAAAACTAAAAAGAAACATAAAAGGAAACGGGATGGTAGTCCGTATGTTTTTCTTCTTTCTTTTTCATATTTTTTTGTATTTTTCTTGATTTTTCGATTTTTTTTTCATACACTCTTGCCCTACCATCCAAAATAATACATCATAGGAGATTTGCATTCCCCTTACACTTTAATCTTTACATAACTTTACAATCACTATTCTAATGACTCGAATTAAGATAATCGAAAAACTTGGAGTACTTTTTAAATATTTAGCACATATGGGGTAATAATGTTGTTCTTCCCCATTACTTCATTACACTAGTACTTTACCCATGAGTCCCAATCGTCCCAAAATAATATGTACAAGGATATGACTTAACTTAGCAACCATGTAATCGACCGGATAATTAACTAAGGGTTTAACAAATGTTTTCACAATAATGCACCAAAGGTGGGTGCATACAAGGTAGGCTAAGGCGATTTGGGTGTACATTTAGTGGGGTGTAAACAAATTCTCACTTTGAGTAAGATGCTCAAAGATCGAAACGAAAGGATAGGCTCGGAAGGGTGTACTAGGGGTATCGTGTACCAAAAGTGGATACAACGAAAAGGGTGTGGGAGAATTACTTGACCAATAAAGTCAATGTAATTATAACAAATATACGGGTGTATAACAATGGGTTAATCCTAATGCCTCTTATCATGTAGTAAATCTTAACTACACGAATGTAGTCTCACTTGTGGATTTGAGATGGTCCTAACGCAAGTTCTAGAATCTAAATACTACCGGTACTCACATCATAGCACCAAAGATGGATGCTTTTCCTACCAATTCTAGGGGCGAACCTCACATATTTGGGGTGGAAAATTTTTTAGTGGTACGGTTTTGTGCTAGTCATATAATTTCCTATCCATGAGACGCTCATTAAGATCAAGGTTTCACTTCTAAATGTTGTAAAAATTTTTAAATTGGCTCTAAAATTGCCCTAACAAACATTTCTCTTGGTTTTATTACAAATTTACTATCAAACAAAGCAAAACATCAAGCGTAAGTATATTCTCAACGGTGCTTTCATTTACCCCCCTTACACTTAAACCGAACATTGTCCCCAATGTTCAAATAAAAGACGTAAAAGTAAATAAGATGAAAGAATGAAATCAAATACTCCCCTGAATCGTTTGTTGTGGATAATGATGTAACATGGTTAGATCTTCTTCCAAGATAGACGAACGTTCAAAGCTTCCCTTCCAAAATAATAAACGTCTTCTTGTCCAAAATAACCTGTTAACCTGAAAAAGATAAAGGCCAACCTCGCGTAAAATCGGCGGTAAAATCTACATAATAAGATATAATGCTTGTGGAATGAATATTTTGCAGAATTCCTGGAGATTATAAGTTAAAGAATTGACAAAACTTTTTAGGTTTCCGGAAAAATACAAAACTTTCAAAAATTGCAGAAAATTATAACCTGACGCCGTCAGGTGTTAATCCTGACGCCGTCAGAAAGTTCTGACAGAATTCTCATGTTAAGCTTCCGGGAAAAATTCTGGAAAAACTAGATCTTACTTCCTGGAATTCCTGCAAAAATTCATTATGACTCGATACAAGCATTTGACTCAAACAAGTACTAATATGTATGCTAATTTCATTGTTATGATTCATGTTCATTCGTTCTATATAAACCGATTTAGATTTCCCTTACACTTAGCTTTTGCAAAATACCTTTATATGTAGTTAAGACGAAGTTAAAAACAAAATAAAGCATTTTCACAATTTAGTTTGAAGCATGAATCAATAACAAGAAATATAACTTACATACGGAAACAAATAAAATCAAATAAACACACAAAAACACACAAAACATGGGTTGCCTCCCAAGAAGCGCTTTTCTTTATTTACGAGTCTTGTAGCTAGACTCAAAGTCACCCTATCCGACATAGGTGAGTTCCGCATCGAGGATATCCTTAGGGTTGATTTTGGTTGGAAGTTTCCTATCGGTGCGTTTAGTGAAGTATGACCTCTCAAAATTCTCTCCATCCGGGTCATATAAAGTTATCTTAATGTGCCACGATCCATCTCCTTCCTTAGGTGGCTTTTTCCAATCCCATTTGTGCTTATCACCTTCGCTTTTCCACTTATTCATGGCTAGGTTGATTGGCAAAACTCCTAGGAAGTCGGTCATCTTTCTAAAAACTAGGGGATCTTCAAAGGGATCTAGTTCGGTGTCCCTAGCTAAAAGTTGTTCTACCGTTTGTGTTCGGTTTACAAATTCTTCTTCTAGGTAGAATGGGCGTTGGGGTCCTATTAAGTCTCCATCTATCCATGGTCCGTATCTAGAGGTCTTCCTATCGGGGGGTTCCTCGATGGTGTCATAGGCATGTTTCTTAACATCATAGACCGACCACGTTTCTCCTTCTCCTACCGTAATCTTAGACTTCTTACAATCAATCATAGCGCTAGCGGTGGCTAAAAATCCTCTTCCTATCAACAAAGGGCATGTGGGGTCACTAACCATATCGAGGACGTGGAAGTCGGCTAGAATTGTCAATTTCCCTATGTGAACTATCACATCCTTCACTACTCCTACCGGGTATGCCACACTTCCGTCCGCTAAGCCTATTATTACTTCGGTTTCTTCTAGCTTTCCTAGTTTGAGGGTGGTGTAGAGAGGTAGGGGAAGTAAGTTGAGGCTAGACCCAAGATCGGCCAATGTGTCATATACTTCCGAGTAACCTATCTTACACGGTAGGACAAATAGACCCGGATCATCTAACTTCTTAGGTAGTTTGTTTCGAACGAAGGCGGTCCCTTTTTCTCCTAATTTGAGCTTCTCTTCATATTTTTCTAATAGAGCGCTATAGTAAGGGGCTCGTTCCAACACATCAATAACCGGACGTTCAAGATGTAATTCCTTGAATTCTTCGTCAAGGTCTTTTGTGAGGTGTGTTTCAACTATGTTATCAACCGACTTAGTGTTGGATGTTTTAGTCTCGTGGTCTTTTTGGGGGATTTGGGTTTGTTTGAAACACTTGCTCATGGCGTTGACCGAATAGTATTGTGGACAAGAACTAGGAGATGAAACCGAAGAAATGGAGTTAACGTTTAGTTTCGGGTTCTTGACCGTGTCACTCGGGAGGGCTCCCATCTCTCGATCATTGAGAATCTTCAACAAGTAATCGATTTTATCGTTCATCTCGCTTTGCTTTTGTTTGAACTCGGATTCAAACTTGGATATGCGAGCTTCTTGAGATGCCATAAATTTCGACATCAATCCTTCAAAGTTGTTGGTACTACCATAGTTGTTGGAAGGATTGTTGTTGAAGGTACGGTTTGAGGAATTACCGTTGGGTTGAAACCGGTTAGGTGGGTTGGAAGAATTGTTTTGGGGTGCGTTTTGGTTTGGCTTCCACCTAAGGTTGGGGTGATTTTTCCATGAGGGGTTGTACGAATCTCCGTAGGGGTTTGGCTCGGGTTTGAAAGTGTACCACTTATCTCCCGCTCCGTCGGTACGCGTGGATGCGTAGTCTGCAAAAGCTTGTTCGGGGAGTTCCATGCAATCACGAGTGTCGTGGGGACCACTACATAATTCGCACGAAGAAGTGATTTTGTTCACTTGGCTTGAAGGTTTAGGAGCTTCGTAGGATTTCATGAGAAACTTGACTTGGTCTTCAAGTTCTATGATCCTACGGTCGGAAGTGCTTGAATTATTCGAAGGCAAAGATATTGCCTTGACCGTTTTATTCAAATCACGGGGATCATTCCAACTTTCGTTGTCATATAGAGCAAGATCTTCTAGGAGATCCCATGATTGTTCCGCACTTAGATCACGTAGCTTGCCACCGGCCGCTTGGTCAATGGTTTGCCTCGTGTGGAGATTGATGTGGTCATAGAAGATTTGGACTTGGAGCCAAAGGTCTATGCCATGATGAGGGACTTTTTGGAGTAAGTCCTTGAATCGAGTCCATGCCTCGTAGAGGGTTTCGCCTTGGCGTTGTTGGAACGCCAAGATATCATTCCTTAGCTTGGTAGTTCTCCCCGGTGGGAAAAATTGAGCAAGGAAACGAGTTGTGAGATCGTCCCAAGAGGTGATGGATCCTGCGGGAAGTCGCTCAAGCCATTGACTAGCTTGGTCCCGTAGAGAGAATTGGAAGAGACGCAATCGGGTCGTCTCTCGAGTTGCAACATCAAGGTCTATGGAATCTACGATTTTGAGGAAATCCTTGAGATGTTGGTTTGGATCTTCGGAACGAAGTCCATGGAATGCGCATCCGCTTTGCACCAACCGGATGGTGTCGGATCGCAAGGGAGTGACATTGGCTCCTTGAGTGAGCTCAATGGTGTTTCGATAGCCAAGGTGGCTAGGTCGGGAATACTCTCCTAAGGTGCGGGGTCTAGGAGGTTGGTTTGGTTGTGGTGGGTGGTTTGGTTGAATTGGGTTGTTGGGATCAAGGATGTTACCACCTTCCATGATGGCGGATGGTAAAGATTACGAACAAAAACACGAAGAAAAAGATAGACTAAAGAAATCCTAGAAAAAGAAAATAAAAATCTCACTAGAAAGGAATCTAGTGAGTAGACCTAAAGAAATAAAAATTCTACCTAAACAATAACTATTCCCCGGCAGCGGCGCCAAAAACTTGATGCGTGGTTTTGTGACCTTACAACAGGTTTTACCTCTCGAGGGATCTCAAGAGGCTTACAACCCCACCAGGCAGTGTACCTGACCGATGTAGTATAGGATAGTGGTAAGTACGGGGGATTGATCGTTCTCTCACAGGGAATAGTGTTCGTTAGGATAGAAAAGCTACTCTAATAGGTCTAAAGGTGGAAGGAAGATTCTTTTTGTATTTTTATATTTTTTAGAAAGCAAGTAAAATCTCGGTTTTTAGAGGAAGGGCGGAATTAGTTGCTAGTCAACTAACCCAAGTTTACTACTTATGCAAATTAAAATAAAATAAATATCTAAACTATTGTGGTTGTGAAAACAATATGGAGAAAATTGTGTTTACTTAGATTTCATTACTCCCTAACTATCTTTTACCGGTTAATTGATATGTGTGTTACTTGTGTGGATGAAGGGTGTATTCCTAATAACTCATGGAGTGGCATACATATCTCTCCAATTCTATGAGCTCTTATCTCGCCCTATGCCATGCACGGCACAACCATAGGGGTTGTAAACAGTGGCTCATGCGTTAAATACTACCTTAATAGCCTAGTATGCCTCGACTACATGTTTCCCAAGACGTTCAAGCACGTTACCATAAAGGAGGTTGGCCAGTTTTCTTGAGCCTAACATCGATGAAACAATCATCCCAACAAACAACAACACACACCAATTAACCAATAATTAATAGTTAGGTTTCATTAGATCTAAGCAAACACTAGAGAATTTAGCTACTCATGTTAATTGAAAGACAAGCAAGATAGATAGACAACCAACACATAGACATATTGATTGAATTAAAGTGAAGACTTATCTTTAATTAAGCACTAGGGTTCCAAGGGTTGGAAACCCTAAAAGTCACAGAAAATTCGTCTTTAGGGTTTGCCCTAAAAGTTCTCCACAAAGTTCCACGCACTTTGATGATCAAATCAATGATCAAAGATGATAAAGTAATGAAATAAGCCTTCTAATCTACTGGAAAAACACCTACCCAAACCCTAAAATCGGACCTAGGGTTGGGGGCCACTAAAAAGTGAAGTTATAATGTTATATTTATAGGTAGTTTTGCTGTCTGCGTCGGTCTGACGGCGTCAGAAAATACACCTGAAGGGGTCAGGTGTTATTTCTTACGTGGTCAGGTTATAAGTTTTCTGGCCCATCGCTCTTTAAATTTACACCTGATGGCCTACATCCAAATACACCTGACGTGGTCAGGTACGTAGTCAGGTGTTAATCCTTGATTTCTTCTCTTGAGCGTCGGGTACAAACATAAATCCACCTCTTTTATCTTCAAGTGACGGCGTCACCTTGTGGTATGTGACGCCGTCAGGTACAATTTCCAGCAGGATCTCAAGAGGCTTACAACCCCACCAGGCAGTGTACCTGACCGATGTAGTATAGGATAGTGGTAAGTACGGGGGATTGATTGTTCTCTCACAGGGAATAGTGTTCGTTAGGATAGAAAAGCTACTCTAATAGGTCTAAAGGTGGAAGGAAGATTCTTTTTGTATTTTTATATTTTTTTGAAAGCAATTAAAATCTCGGTTTTTGGAAGAAGGGCGGAATTAGTTGTTAATCAACTAACCCAAGTTTACTACTTATGCAAATTAAAATAAATAAATATCTAAACTATTGTGGTTGTGAAAACAATATGGAGAAAATTGTGTTTACTTAGATTTCATTACTCCCTAACTATCTTTTACCGGTTAATTGATATGTGTGTTACTTGTGTGGATGAAGGGTGTATTCCTAATAACTCATGGAGTGGCATACATATCTCTCCAATTCTATGAGCTCTTATCTCGCCCTATGCCATGCACGGCACAACCATAGGGGTTGTAAACAGTGGCTCATGCGTTAAATACTACCTTAATAGCCTAGTATGCCTTGGCTACATGTTTCCCAAGACGTTCAAGCACGTTACCATAAAGGAGGTTGGCCAGTTTTCTTGAGCCTAACATTGATGGAACAATCATCCCAACAAACAACAACACACACCAATCAACCAATAATTAATAGTTAGGTTTCATTAGATCTAAGCAAACACTAGAGAATTTAGCTACTCATGTTAATTGAAAGACAAGCAAGATAGATAGACAACCAACACATAGACATATTGATTGAATTAAAGTGAAGACTTATCTTTAATTAAGCACTAGGGTTCCAAGGGTTGGAAACCCTAAAAGTCACAGAAAATTCGTCTTTAGGGTTTGCCCTAAAAGTTCTCCACAAAGTTCCACACATAATGAATGAAAATTAGAAAACTATATATAGATTTTACACTCTGACGGCGTCAGGTTATAAGGGCTGACGCCGTCAGCTCGCCGCCATTAGGTTTCTCGGATGGCCTAGATCCACTTCTGACGCCGTCACCTTATAAAACCTTCTGGGCCGTCACTCTTTAACTTTACTCCTGACGGCCTACTTTTCCTAACACCTGACGGCGTCAGGTGTTAAATCCAAAATTTCCTCTGGCCCGTCATTTGATAATTGGTTTCCACTCTTTTGTCAAGGCTTTCTGACGGCGTCACCTTGTGACTTCTGACGCCGTCAGGTTGTAAATCTTCATCTTTTGAGACTTTGTCGTTTTCTTCACTTTTATGCTCCAAAAACGTCCGAATATGCATGTTTTCCAGAATTCCTCTCAAAAGTACCTAAAATGACAAAAGGAACGATTTAGGGCAATATTTGATCACATTTATACGAATTAGGGCTTAAATGACCCCCTAAAAGCGTAACACTTTTCGTCTCATCAAATACCCTTACACTTGGGATTTGCTTGTCCTCAAGCAAATGAGCTTTTATTCCAATCAAAATATGAGTTAGGGGTCATTTAACACGAATATAAAAGTAATTACAACAAATAGTTATTAGACCCTAATCATAACAAGCACGGAAATCATACACTAGCACCTCACAAATAGTGTTTGGATTCTCACATCTCTGAAATGTCATAAAGTTTATATCTCAAAAATGGAAACGGAAAATAACACTCACTACCTGTCATAGCAAATAGATTACCATAGGCTTGGGAAAGGATCAATTACTCCTCCACTAGGCGTAAGCACCTAAGATAAACTATCAAAGAGGGCTTTATAAAGGGTTGTAACGTAAGGTGTAGGGATATGATAACACGGTTTGGTTGGAATAAAGGGTATTTTAGTGGTGGCGAGTTAATTATCATGATCAAGTACATGCACTCTACATCGTTGCTTAAGTCAAGACTCGACTCAATCTTAATCTAAAAATGAAATAACAAAAACTAAAAAGGAACATAAAAGGAAACGGGATGGTAGTCCGTATTTTTTTCTTCTTTCTTTTTCATATTTTTTTTGTATTTTTCTTGATTTTTTGATTTTTTTATTATTTTTTTTTATTTTTTTTTCATACACTCTTGCCCTACCATCCAAAATAATACATCATAGGGGATTTGCATTCCCCTTACACTTGAATCTTTACATAACTTTACAATCACTATTCTAATAACTCGAATTAAGATAATCGAAAAACTTGGAGTACTTTTTAAATATTTAGCATGTATGGGGGTAATAATGTTGTTCTTCCCCATTATTTCATTACACTAGTACTTTACCCATGAGTCCCAATCTTCCCAAAACAATATGTACAAGGATATGACTTAACTTAGCAACCATGTAATTGACCGGATAATTAACTAAGGGTTTAACAAATGTTTTCACAATAATGCACCAAAGGTGGGTGCATACAAGGTAGGCTAAGGCGATTTGGGTGTACATTTAGTGGGGTGTAAACAAATTCTCACTTTGAGTAAGATGCTCAAAGGTCGAAACGAAAGGATAGGCTCGGAGGGGTGTACTAGGGGTATCGTGTACCAAAAATGGATACAACGCAAAGGGTGTGGGAGAATTACTTGACCAATGAAGTCAATGTAATTATAACAAATATACGGGTGTAAAACAATGGGTTAATCCTAATGCCTCTTATCATGTAGTAAATCTTAACTACACGAATGTAGTCTCACTTGTGGATTTGAGATGGTCCTAACGCAAGTTCTAGAATCTAAATACTACCGGTACTCACATCATAGCACCAAAGATGGATGCTTTTCCTACCAATTCTAGGGGCGAACCTCACATATTTGGGGTGGAAAATTTTTTAGTGGTACGGTTTTGTGCTAGTCATACAATTTCCTATCCATGAGACGCTCATTAAGATCAAGGTTTCACTTCTAAATGTTGTAAAAAATTTTAAATTGGCGCTAAAATTGCCCTAACAAACATTTCTCTTGGTTTTATTACAAATTTACTATCAAACAAAGCAAAACATCAAGCGTAAGTATATTCTCAACGGTGCTTTCATTTACCCCCCTTACACTTAAACCGAACATTGTCCCCAATGTTCAAATAAAAGACGTAAAAGTAAATAAGATGAAAGAATGAAATCAAATACTCCCCTGAATCGTTTGTTGTGGATAGTGATGTAACATGGTTAGATCTTCTTCCAAGATAGACGAACGTTCAAAGCTTCCCTTCCGAAATAATAAACGTCTTCTTGTCCAAAATAACCTGTTAACCTGAAAAAGATAAAGGCCAACCTCGCGTAAAATCGGCGGTAAAATCTACATAATAAGATATAATGCTTGTGGAATGAATATTTTGCAGAATTCCTGGAGATTATAAGTTAAAGAATTGACAAAACTTTTTAGGTTTCCGGAAAAATACAAAACTTTCAAAAATTGCAGAAAATTTTAACCTGACGCCGTCGACGCCGTCAGAAAGTTCTGACAGAATTCTCATGTTAAGCTTCCGGGAAAAATTCTGGGAAAACTAGATCTTACTTCCTGGAATTCCTGCAAAAATTCATTATGACTCGATACAAGCATTTGACTCAAACAAGTACTAATATGTAGGTTAATTTTATTGTTATGATTCATGTTCATTCGTTTTTTATAAACCGATTTAGATTTCCCTTACACTTAGCTTTTGCAAAATACCTTTATATGTAGTTAAGACGAAGTTATAAAAACAAAATAAAGCATTGGTATGTGCTTAAACACATACCTTTTCTTTACCAAATTAAGACCCAAAAGACCAAAAACCCGCTAATAAATGCCAAATATAAGTGTTTTTGTGTTTTTATACGTGCAGGTAAGAAAATATGAGAAAACGACAAAAACCGAGACAAAATCACAAGAAACGAGCACGGGAATGAAAAGAGTATAATTTATAGCCGGGAATTGAATCTGAGCTCGAAATGACAAAACAAGTCCCTGGAAGGTTTAAAGTTTCAAGAATAGTCCTCAAGCCAAGTTTGATGAGATTTACAAGAATGGTCCCTGAACTTTAAAGGATTGTCAATTTTGGTCCTTCAAGATAAATTTTAAAGAAATGACAATTCAGGCCCTTCAAGAATTCAAGAATGTTACAAAAAGATCCTTGGATAATTATTGGCAGGACAAGTCCCTACAATTTTAGATTTTACATAAATGGTCCTTGTTAAATACCAAATCCTGCCCCCGGACTAGGCACGCTGTAACCTGACCGATGTGAGGTACTGCAGGATCAGTGGCTAAGTAACCGGGGAGATTGATCGTATCTCTCACAGGGAACCAGTGTTTCGTTAGGACACAGGAACAAACTAACTTAACTCAGGTCAACAGGGGAAGGAAGATTCTTTTTGCTATTTTTTATATTTTAGGAAAGCAACGTAAAATCCGGTTTTCGAAGAGTCGGGCGGAATTAGTTGCTAGTCAACTCAACCCAAAGAATAACTACAATTGCAAATAAATACAACCTACACTCAAACTATCTTGGGTTGTGAAGAAACCAATCCAATGGGACGAAACAGTTGTGTTTACTTGGAGCACTTCATTCACTCATAACTTCTTCTTATCAGGCTTACGACTTGATATGTATGTTGACTTGTGTGGATGACGGATGTTGTCCTCAATCAACTCATGGAGTGGCCTACATAGTCTCTCCAATCTATCGAGCTCTCCTATCCTCCTCCTATGCCATGCACGACACAACCATAGGGAGTTGTAAACAGTGGCTCAATGCGTTAAACGTAGCTACCTTAATAGCATAGTATCGCCCTTTGCTAAATGCTTTCCCAAGACGTTCAACGCACGTTACCATAAAGAGTGGCCAGCTTTTCTTGGCACAACATTGATGACCCAACTCATCCAACAACAACAACACATCAACTTAACCATATTAAATAGTCTACGGTTACTAGATCTAAGCAAACACAAGAGAATTAGCAAGATCTTTAATTAAAGACAAGCAAACAAGAGATTATCACCACACATAGACATGATTCGGATTGAATTCGAAGTGAAGACTATCTTGTAATTCAAGCATCGCAGGTTTCCAGGGTTGGAAACCCCTAACAAAGGTACAGAAAATTCGTCTAGGGTTTGGTGCAAAAGTTCTGTGGGGTTGTAAGCCTCTTGAGATCCCTTGAGAGGTAAAACCTGTTGTAAGGTCACAAAACCACGCATCAGTATTGTACATTTGTTGTGTATATTGTGTATAGCATTTGTGAAGTAGTGTTGTGTTTATAGTAAGTAGTTCTAGGAGAGCTAGTTGTGAATAGAAGTTGGGTAGAGAAGAAGATTAAGTAGTGAAGTGGTGTGTAGTAGTGAAGAAGTTGAAGTGTGTACAAGTAGTGAAGAAGTAGTGATAAGTTGTGGTGTGTTGTGAGATTGGTTCTAGCTAGGATTAGGACCCGACATTTAGCTTAGTGTCGTAAATTGGTGTAAGAAAAAGTCGTGTAAGGTTTTCTCCGCCATAAGGAAGCTTCTTAACATAGTGAAGAAAACTCCCTAGTTAGGTGCTCGGGGAGTGGAGTAGGACGAAGAGGAGATTCGTAGCCGAACCACTATAAATCCTTTGTCTCACGCTGCCATTCTTCCATTCTCTATCTTTTTACATACTTACTTACATACTTGTCATATTATATACTTGTTGATATCGTAGTTTATAATTGTGCAAGTCTTTTGGTATCATATAAAGTTCGGATTGGTGTTTTCATAAATAAAGTTTTTGTAAATTAAAAAGACATAAAACTATTCAACCCCCCCTTCTAGTTTTCCACAATTGGTATCAAGAGCCACGTCAAACAAGATTTTTAAAATATATTGTTGGATCGATATACTCTGACCAAACTATTATATAGCTTGTTAAGGGTTTAGTAGCCTTGGATAAATCCTAATCTACTAACAATGAAACACTGAATTACTCTATTAAGTATGCGGAATTACTTAACAAAGCTAAGAA
>LBNU01001036.1:188263-202651 GCA_014162995.1 Artemisia annua | reverse complement strand
AACTCTTCACAACTTCTACACAACTAGTGCACACCACAACTACTACACTACTTCTCACAACTTCACTACTTCTTCTTCACAACACTACTTCTTCTTCACTACTTCACTTCACTACCTAAATCTACTTATTATAAACACTCTACACCTTTACAAATAATTAATACAACTACAAAACTATATTCACAAATCTACAATACCTCTTAACTAGATGTTGAAGGATTCTCTTGCACTTTGAATGGTGAGGGATTGAATCACTTGAAACAAAGACTTATAATCTTATGATCAAAGGATTTAGAAGGATGTTTGGAAAGGATTGGGACTGAAAATTTTCGTGCAAAAGGTGAGGAAAAATAGCAGAGATGAGCCAGTATGTATAGGCAAAAGATTCTGACCACAGGAGCGTGCCGGACCCCTTAAATGGTGGCGGCCCCCTTAAAATTAAGGGGGCCGCCCTCCTGTAATGGCCATATTTTTTGTCTCTTTCTGGTGAAAGTTTATTTGGTGAAAAACTAACTGATTTTGGTTAAAAATTTGAATTCATATATTTGTTATGAATTAAACATTTTCCTTTAATTACCAAAATTGTTTTTCAAAAATATATAAGATGTTTATAACATTTTATAAACTTTGTAGTGTTTAAATAAAATCCCTTTGATCATAAAATGTATTAGACATTTGTTTATTCATACCTTAAGTGATATTGTTGGATGGAATGATATTTGTGACTAAATACTTGTTTACGTAATAATTTTACATTTAATGTTTTTACATTTTGTGATCTTCAAAACGTAGGGATATCGAAAAATATTAATAACGTTTTTATGCATTATTTATATCAACAATCTCCCCCTTTTTGATGATTACAAAATCTAAACTCATTAAATAAAAAATTAAGATATATACAAGTATTTAGTGAGTTTATATCAATTCTCCCCCTGTGACCAACAGAACTTTTTGTACCAGTGATTGAAACAGGAGACACCGCTCTAGTCTCCGGCAACCAAAACGCACTATTGAGTCTAGAGCCAAGAGATCATCAATAAATCTCGCTAGGACACTAATAATTTACTCACTTGGTTTTCACACACTATGGAAATAAGTAAGATCTTAAGAGTCCTACGCATTATCCTTGCGGTATTGCCAGAACATCCGAGTGATACGAAACTATTCACAATAAAGATGGAAATCCCTCTTGAGCCAACATCAAACAAACTCTTGGTGGGTGACATGTGAGATCCTTTATGGATCAAACTTGTGGCAACTGGAAAGAAACGATGGGGCGATTTGCATTTGAATCAAACTTGTTCTAGGAAATGAATTGACGGATACTTTTGAAAAACCTTTGATGTGCTCAACAATTGGTTTCAAGCACATCGACTGTGCATATATTTTCAAAAAAAAGTATTATTGATTAAAATTTGATTTTGCTCATAAAAACTTTCGTCGTATTGCAAAAACTCTTTATTCAGCAATACGCGACTGCCTTTCAAATCAATTTCTCATTAATCAGTGAATTCTAATTAGCTGGTTCACTCACTCCGTGTTGTCTACTTTGAGACGTTTCGGAACCCTATCAAGGAAATTCTTCGGAATTCTACCTGATCACAGGCAGTATTTATACTGATCAACGGGGAACCGTGGTTCTTGCAACCCTATTCGACGAAAGTGAACAAAGACACTTTCGTGTGTTTATTGCTAACTGTTGTTTGCAAGAACACCCGACGGTTGCAATTGATAGCAAATGAGACGTCAATTCATAACCTCATGCTCACACTTCACACTCACAATTAAAGAAATCATGATAGGTGAAAGATCATCAACAATGCTTCTGCAACTTTGATGCTAAATGTCATGATCCAGAAAAGTGTGAGCATGACGGTCCGATGGTCACTACATCACATGGAGGCGATTCCACAAAGGATGACTTGGAGATTTACGGTGGCTGATGATCTCAAAGAAAGCTCAAAGATCACACAAGTCAAAGGAACTTATGCTCAAAGATCACTGCTTGCCGTACAAATATAACACTTGAAGAATCAAAAGATACAAGCTAGAGCTAAAGATCAATTTATAGAATGCTAAGCTTCAATTTGTTTTTTCTGGGGTGACCTCCCTTAGGGGGAGATTGTTAGGATTAAGAAAAGGTTCGGTCACCCCATGTATTTACATACTTAGCGTAGCTCTTAGTTTTGTTTATATTAGATTAGATATCGTAGACTTAGTTTAGTTATAGTTGTATTTGTGGAGTTGGGTCGGGTCTTTATCCAATGTCAGCTCACACCACAGCCCATGTGGGGCGTATACTATAATTGTATATATACCCTCCTCCACTAATAGAGAGGGTTGGTTGATTTCACATAATACACACACCCACAAGGTGTTTTCTCTCACTAGAAATCTTCCCCCTCTCTACTCTCTCTCTCTAAAACTCTTACCATGGCTACCTTGTTATTCCACAATCCAAGACCTCCCGAATCACATAATCAATGTATGTTTCGATCCTACAGAATATCACTTGTGATATTCTAAATATAACAGAATATAACTTGTGATGTGGAAAACTAGAAGGGGGGTTGAACAGTTTTACGTCTTTTTATTTATTAAAAACTTTGTTTTCAAAACTTCGATTCTAGTTTTATGTGAGATCAATACTTGCACAATTATGAATACTTATATCTACGAAAGTAAATAATAACAATATATATAAGTAAGTAAAGAGATAGAGATGAAAAGATCACACCGCGAGACAAAGGATTTATAGTGGTTCGGCTACGAAGCTCCTCTTCGCCCTACTCCACTCCCCGAGAACCTAACTCGAGAGTTTTCTTCACTATGTCAACAAGCTCCCTTATGGCGGAGAAACCTTACACACCTTTTCTTACACCATTTAATGACACCAAGCAAAATGTCGAGTCCTAATTGTAGCTAGAACCAATCTCACAACTCTTCACAACTTCTACACAACTAGTGCACACCACAACTACTACACTACTTCTCACAACTTCACTACTTCTTCTTCACAACACTACTTCTTCTTCACTACTTCACTTCACTACCTAAATCTACTTATTATAAACACTCTACACCTTTACAAATAATTAATACAACTACAAAACTATATTCACAAATCTACAATACTTCTTAACTAGATGTTGAAGGAGTATTCTTCTCTTGCACTTTGAATGGTGAGGGATTGAATCACTTGAAACAAAGACTTATAATCTTATGATCAAAGGATTTAGAAGGATGTTTGGAAAGGATTGGGACTGAAAATTTTCGTGCAAAAGGTGAGGAAAAATAGCAGAAATGAGCCAGTATTTATAGGCAAAAGAATCTGACAACAGGAGCGTGCCGGCCCCCTTAAATGGTGGCCGGCCCCCTTAAAATTAAGGGGGCCGCCCTCCTGTAACGGCCAGATTTTTTGTCCTTTACTGGTGAAAGTTTATTTGGTGAAAAACTAACTGATTTTGGTTAAAAATTTGAATTCATATATTTATTATGAATTAAACATTTTCCTTTATTACCAAAAATGTTTTTCAAAAATATATAATATGTTTATATTATTTAATAAACTTTGTAATAATTAATTAAATACCCCTTTGATCATGAAATGTATTAAGCACTTGTTTATTCATACCTTAAGTGATTAAGTTGGATAAAATGATATAAACTAGCTTAATACTTGTTTACGTAGTAATCTTACGTTTAATGATTTTACATTTTGTGATCGTCAAAACGTAGAGATATCGAAAAATATAAATAACGTTTTTATGCATTATTTATGTCAACAATCTCCCCCTTTTTGATGATTACAAAATCTAAACTCATTAAATAAAAAATTAAGATATATACAAGTATTTAGTGAGTTTATATCAATTCTCCCCCTTTTTGTTAGCATCAAAAAGGTTATCCCGACAAATGTAGAACTCCCCCTTGATGTATACTCCCCCTCGTTTTAAGGTCATAAGAGAAATCGAGATATGGAATGCTTGCAAAAAATATTTAGAACACAAGCAGTATATATGATACATGAAGCAAATAAGAATGCATGGGAAAAAAATAAGACACAAGAAGCATTCATTAATAGATTTGTTTAAATAGATTATGTTGAAAACATAATCAATGGTACATAAGCATATATATGCTTTTCTAGCAAACTACACTAGATAATACTATGTTGCCAACTCGAGCTCTCTTTGACTTGCTTGGGGTACAAAAGCATGGGTGAAATTATTCAAGATAAGCATGTAAGCATGCTTATATGGTTGGTGGTGGTGAGCTTGTAGGTGGTGGGTGTCTTGTGTGAGTGATGAGGTTGAGTTTTTCCTAGTGAGGAGGTATTCTATCCAAGTGAGGTGTTCTTCCAAGAAGATGGTTTGTTTTTGGAGGTAAATGCAACAAGGACAATAGTTGGTATGATGCTCAACTTGCTCCAAGTGAAGTGAGTCAGGAAGACAATTTGAGTAAGGTGATGAGGGAGGTTGGTCCAAGTTGCGTTGAGCAAGGTGTAAAGCAAGGAGAGCACTAAGCTCATGAGCTTCTTTGAGCTCTTCAACAAATTTTTTATGTTCGGAGGAAGGTGATTATGGTGGAGTTGGATTGTGATTAGGGATTGAGGTTTGTTCATGGAACATAGGATTCATGTTTGGATGAGAGTGATGGTTGTTGTTTTGAAATTGAGTATGATCCTCAAAAGGGTCATTTGGTAGAAATGAGTGAGATGAATGTGGAATTTTATTAGTAAGTGTGATTGTGAGTTTGTCTTGTTGATGTAAAAGAGTGGTTTCATTTGGGTAAGTTTGAGGCTTAGGTGTTGGTTGGTTAGAGACAACATCATTTATTGAGGTGGATTTTTGACACGTATCAAACTTTCTTCTCCAAACGGGTTGACGGAGATCTTTCCAAACCTTGAAGGCTTGGATCTTGGGTGATTGGGAGATGACATGATGGGTTGAGTAATGATTTGTAATGAAGATGGGTATTTATAGTGTGATGATTATGTGTTTATGGAAGGATAATGTGTGTTGGATTGGCTAGACAAAATGTGTTTGTGTATTTAGGGAAGTGGAGAATCAAAATAGGGTGAAATGGCTAAAAAGTAGAAAGCAAATAGTGAACCTTGTCCATCAGGTGGCCGATCTTTAACACCCCCATTTTAGGAATGCAGCGGAAAGGGACATGGGGTGCTATACATCAGTCACATTGTACAAATATAGTAAACAACTTCAAAACAAAGTCGTTTTTAAACTTTCACATTCGATAAATTACCAGAGTTAACAAAGGTCCCAAAAGTTTTTAAACATAATCCGAAGTTACATAAGTTTAAAAGTTTGAAACATTATCGAATGAGAATTTTTATTTAAACATGGGCCATCAAATATATATCCATTCTTTGCGCCGCCCATCCAAGCTGAAGTTACTTACGGACCTAAGATAAACATGCTAAAAGTCAACATAAAGTTGAGTAAATTCATAGAGTTTAATAAGTAATAAGTTGAATACAAGCATTAATCATCGATAGACATGTAAAGGCCTTTTACAAGTTGGAAAAATCAAATTTATAGCATCGAGCTCATGACACCGAACCTTGGCCAAGTTTAAGTTGCCCCGCATAAGGTATTCATTGCCATTACCTCAATTCTAAATATTATATGTCCGTTTGGTAATAAAGGCTCCACGTGAGCGCTACTCACCCGAACATGCCTGCCTGGCCAAATATGCATATCTATAATATTAGCGTTTACTCACATAATTAACGGTTCATGAAATTAGGGACTTTGATGGCAAAGGTACTCAATGTCTATAATCATGTAATTGGGTCAAGCATACCAAAAACTACTTGTATTCAGTTTGTAAAACTAGCATGTATCCCCCTCGCGAGGTTTATAAAACATTTAAATGTGTAAAAGCGAGGCTATAAACTCACCGTGACTAAAGGAAGAAGTATGAAACAAATAAGTGAGGAAAATAGTCGCGAAGCTCTACGATGAACCTAAATAGATATACGCTTGTCTTAGGTTTTTGAAAATAAACATTGATGCACTTAGCTATATATAAATTATTATCTTACTTATGCTTGGCACATAATTCCCTAGTATATCACAAGTTTTAGTCGGTATTTTAAAAGTTATCTATATGTATGAACTTTATATCTTATAAAGTTTTAAAGAGAATTTTTCTATGTTTGTCTCTAAGTCCCACTAGATATATATAAAGATTCTAAATATATCAAGTGTTTGATAATAAAGTTTTAAGGATATAAGTACATGAGTTTGTAAATCCTTTTTATACTTTTAACGTCAAAGCTGTCAAAATTTTTATAACTTGCACATTTTAGAAAATCCGTTACTCTTAAACCGTATGTCGAAAAATTAAGTTCCTTATATCCCCGGAAAGGTATTCACCTGTACTAACTAGTTTTGTGGGTCCTACCAAGTCAAAATTTACCTAACATCACTGGAGTTAATCATTTATCACTACTACTCAGGTCTGAGAATTTCTATATCACAACAGTCCCACAAAAGGTGCAATATCTAGAGTTCTACAAGCCCGATTAATTCCCCGTTTGCGGCCACGTTTAATTTAAGATGTTACCTACAACTTTTATGTTTTGAGAAACCATTGTTTATGTCCAGAAAAACAAGTTTCATAGGTTACAAATCTGGTACTCAGATTATTACATGTTTCACGAAAATATTTCTAGTTTAATCATCGTAGTGAGTTATTCGATGAAATACCCGTTAAAATGACCGAAAGACATAGGCCTACAACCACATATTTTTAGTTTATGTCCAGAGTTTACTGATTAGATCAGTTTATTCCATCTTTGCCCCTGATTCAGAATCACAGTTGCAAGTCTAGTCCTCTAGTGTTTTTATTGTTTTCTAAGTTATGTACCAAGCCTAACTAAGCATAATAACTTATATAATTTTCAAATACATCAATATATATAAAATTTACAGGAGTGAAAATATAAATATAATGAAAAATTATTGAAGAGTTTCTTACAAAAGTGATGATCAAGCTAATAATTTCAAGAACAAGAATCAAGGAGCTATCAAATGTCACCACCAAGCAAAAACTCTAATGACTTGAAGGAAGAACTTTAGAGGATCTTGTGAACTCCAATCTACAGCCACAATAACCTTTTGTGAGCCATAAAAATATAGGAGGAAGAATATTTTTGAAGAGGAAAATAGAGATCAAGATTAAGGTGACATTACTTGCACCTTTTCTCTAATCCATGATCACTAATCTTGTCACCAATATTCTTGAAAGGACTTTGAGAATCACCACTCTTTAACACCTTGAAAACCCTAGGAGATCATCAATAAAACTCTTGAACATGAGAGTTTTGAAGAGGTAAAAGAACAATGAACAAGTTAGCACCAAGAGAGTTTCATCTTGTACTAATTATTTTAGCTAGAAAAATCAAAACACATGGGTGTTTGTGCTTACCTAGCCACGGCAAAAAGAAGAAGGACAAGAGAATAAGAAGATTTTGCATGTAAAAATAATTTGGTGATAGGAACTATGTGAGGTTTAGTAGTTTAGCATGTGAAGAGAGGCATTAAGTGGACACTTGTGCATATAAACAATGCAAACCACAACTTGGCGCCACCTAGGATGGGGTGGTGCCAAGTTAGTGCAGATTTTTGTGAGTTAATTGTTATTAGATGTATTGTGTAGTTTATTTTGCTCCCGGTAACTTAAAACGTGGAGTTTTAAGACGCGTAACGTAATACCGGGTAGAAATAAAATGTAAAACTTGTAAAAATACTAAAATTTGTTTTCACAATGTATTTTAGAAGTATAGATGAGTGGTGAGATCATCGGAGGATTTATTTGAGGTTAAAACGTGAAAACATGAATTTAAATTGCACAATACGTAAAAAGTGGAAAGTTGACGTAAAAATGGAAAAAGTGAATTGTGACTTTAAAAATAGGATTGTAAGGAAAAAATGGTGCATAGAAAGTGTAGAATAGACATAGTATAGTCGTGGTTGAATGAATTGAATGTACACGGATAACTTCCGACGAAGTTAATTATTTAAAATAGAATAGTTTAATACTAAAAGTAGTAAAATAAATGACATGAATTATACGAAATGTCACACCGGCCCCCTTAAACATAGGCCAGCCCCTTTAATTTTAAGGGGGCCGCCCTTTGTATTTAAAGGGGTCGCCCAGGCTCTGGTTCACAGATTGCCAGAAAAGGGGTTTTTGACAGAATTTTTCAGAAAGAGGTTTGTTTTGAGGTTTGGTTTTCGGCAAGTCCAACTCTTTAGGCAACTATGCATGTATTATCTTAATGAAATATGCATGAAAAGTATATAGGTAGGCAAATAAACATGTAATATAATCACAATTAAGCATGCATGCAAAATTAATAAAGAAATAGAGCAAATAAGCAAGTCATTCTATCTAAAAACTATCTTAGTGCAAGGGCAAAGGCAACTAATGAGTGAGAGACTAGTGATGGAGCAAATGTGATAATGTAATTCTTGACATTGTTCTAGTGTGTGCCTATATGAAACAAATATGGAGTTAAGATCATTTCGACTCCTATAAAAGGAAAACAAATTTTCCTAAGAAACGATCCTTGATCTCCTTGATTTAGCTTTGCTCACTTCTAAGTGTCATGTATATGTATATATTGGATTATATATATATANGTGATAATGTAATTCTTGACATTGTTCTAGTGTGTGCCTATATGAAACAAATATGGAGTTAAGATCATTTCGACTCTTATAAAAGAAAAACAAATTTTCCTAAGAAACGATCCTTGATCTCCTTGATTTAGCTTTGCTCACTTCTAAGTGTCATGTATATGTATATATTGGATTATATATATATATATAGATAACGAGAGTGAGACTATTATGCATGGTTTGAGAGAAAAACGTTTTTATCATTATTCAACAATGAGTTTTCCTAAACGTGAGAATGATTTTTTAAAAAAAAAATTGAATTGGTGTTTCCTTTAAGAATATATTTATGCAAAACAAAATATCCCAATTCCTGATTTTGTGCAAAACAGAATCCTAGACTCAGGCGTGTGGAAAAAGAAAACTTCAGTTTTTGTTGTTTAGATGGCCGGCCCCCTTAAAGTGAGGCCGGTCCCCTTAATGTTTAAGGGGGCCGCCCTTATAACTTTAAGGGGTCCGCCCATCTGACATAAAAAAAAATTCAGAACTTTGATATTTCAGAAAGTTTTAAGTATTCTAAGAATTCAATCAATTTGCTCCATCATTCCTAATCCTAAACGCATGTGGTTAAATAATTCACACTTAAGGGGCTTAGTAAATATATCGGCAATGTTATCTTCCGAAGCTACCTTTTCTATTGTTATATTTTCTTTTTGAACATTATCACGAAGGAAGTGGTGACGTATTTCTATATGTTTAGTGCGAGAATGTTGTACGGGATTCTTACTTAAATCTATAGCTCCTTTATTATCGCACATTATAGGAACATTTTCTAACATAATGCCATAGTCTACAAGTGCTTGTTGACATGCCTTTCCGGCGCTTACGTATTCGGCTTTGGTGGTAGAAATAGCAAGAGCGATTTGCTTATTCGAAAACCAAGATGTTAGACAACATCCCATAAACGTGCAAATACCGCTAGTGCTTTTTCGATCCACGTAGTCTCCCGCATGATTCGAATCCGCATAGACAATATTTTCTATTCCGGATCCCTTAGGATACCATAATCTTAAGTGTATAGTGCCCTTAATATATCGGAAAATACGCTTAACCGCTTCTAGGTGAGAGGTTTTGGGATCCTCTTGAAAATGGGCACAAAGGCAAATACTAAACATGATATCGGTCTACTTGCTGTTAAGTATAGTAAACTACCTATCATTCCTCTATACTTAGTGTTGTCTACGGACTCACCTTCTTCATCTCTTGTGAGTTTGATTTCCGTATACATGGGTGTCTTAAGTGGCTTAGAGTCTACTAGTCCAAATTTCTTAAGCATTTCCTTAATATACTTAGATTGATTAAAAAATATGCCATCTTCTAATTGTTTTATTTGTAATCCTAAGAAGAAGTTTAGCTCTCCCATCATACTCATCTCAAACTCATCATGCATGATTTTGGCAAATTCATCACACATTTCTTGACAAGTTGATCCAAACATAATGTCGTCGACATATATTTGAACAATGATGATATTTGGGTCACTTCTTTTAGTGAAGAGAGTGTTATCTACCATTCCCATGGAATAATTATGTTTCACAAGAAAAGCTTTTAATCTATCGTACCAAGCCTTTGGAGCTTGTTTTAGACCATATAGAACTTTCTTTAGTTTGTAAACATAATCAGGTTTTGCGAAGTCAATGAATCCTGGAGGTTGTGCCACATAAACCTCCTCATTGATAAAACCGTTGAGGAATGCACTCTTCACATCCATTTGGTATAACTTAAAATCTAGGGCGCAAGCGTAAGCTAGGAGTATTCTAATGGATTCTAGTCTAGCTACCGGAGCATAGGTTTCGTCATAATCAATTCCTTCTTGTTGATTATAGCCTTGGGCGACTAACCTAGCTTTATTCCTAGTTACAATTCCATTCTTATCTAATTTATTTCTAAATACCCATTAAGTTCCTATTATGGTCATATTCCTAGGATTTGGAACTAGTTCCCAAACATCATTTATTTTGAATTGATTTAATTCTTCTTGCGTAACCTATGATGTTATCTAATGGATGTGATTTTGTTTCCTTAATATTTACAATCTCATTTTCTTCTAATGTTTCTACTTCATTATTATTTCCTAAGGGCTTACTTCTACTAACCTCAATAGCTTCTTCCTCAATCACATCATCATCTTCTAAGGGTAATGTTTTAGGTGGTGGAGGAGTTTCATCAAATGTTACATTTAAGGATTCTTCTACTTTCATAGTGTGTTTATTTAAAATTATATATGCCTTACTATTTTGTGAATATCCTAGAAAAACTCCTTCATATGACTTAGGGTCGAACTTAGTAAGGTAATCTTTTGTATTAAGGATGAATCATTTACTTCCGAATACTCTAAAGTAGCCTATATTTGGTTTTTACCTCTTAATAACTCCTAAGGAGTTTTTCCTAATATTCGTCTAATAGAAACCCTATTAAGTATATAAGTTGATGTATCTACGGCGTGACACCAAAACTTTTGTGGGATAGATTGCTCATTTAGCATTGTTCTACTCATTTCTTGTACAGACCTATTTTTCCTTTCTACTACTCCATTTGATTGAGGAGTACGAGGAGCGGAAAAGTTGTGAGATATTCCATTTAAATCACAATATTTTCTTAATTGTACTTCGTTATCAAATTCCCTACCATGGTCCGGCCTAATTGATACTATAGAGCATCCTAACTTATTTTGTATCATTTTACTAAATGTCTCAAATTTCTCAAAGGCTTCAGTTTTATCACTTAGGAACCTAATCCACGTGTATCGTGAATAATCGTCTACTATAACTAAGGTGTAACGGTTGCCACCGTAGCTCCACACCGCGGATGGGCCAAAGAGATCCATGTGAAGTAACTCTAAGCATCTAGTAGTGGAAACCATATTTTTAGCTTTGTGAATAGCATGTGCTTGTTTTCCAATTTTACAAGCGTCACAAAAATGTTTATCATATCTTATACTAGGCAAGTTTCTAACTAATTCCTTAGAGACTAAAGATTGTATTTGTTGCATATTCGCGTGACCTAATCGCCTATGCCACAAGGTGGAGTTTTCATCTAGAGTTGCTAAGCATATCCTATCTTCCGGTTTGTCTCCTAGTTTCATAACGTATACACCTCCTTTCCTAATTCCTCTACCTATGACTTTCTCATCCTTAACTATTTCACTATCTTTATCGGTAAAGGTAACCCTACACTTATTATCACATATTTGGCCTATACTAAGCAAGTTATATGTTAGATTATCTACATGTTCAACATTATCAATAGTTAGTGAGTCTTGAGAGATTTTACCTTTGCCTATGATTTTCCGCGAGGGTCGCTACCAAAAATAACATTACCTCCGTTATATGCCTTGTATGTAGAAAATAGCTTGCGATTCCCCGTCATGTGTCTTGAGCATCCTTTATCCTTTATCCACTCGTCGGGCTCCAAATCTATTCCTAGACATATCTCGTTAGATGCTTGAGCAACGAAGCAATTGTGCTTAGCCTTTTTGTCTTCGTCACTAAATCTTCTCTTTCAGATTGTTTTTCTTTTATCTTGTGCTCTTTGTCGCTTTTTAAGAATACTTTTGAATTCTTTAACAACCTTTGCATATTCTTCGTCTTCACTTTCGGAACTAGAATCGTCATCATCACTAAGTTCCTTCTCGATCGTTATCTCATTTCAACCTTCTTGTTTTCTCTTGTCGTAACTCAAGGAATTTTCGGCATCATTACCTTGATACAAAAGATTTGAACTAGTAGCACTTGTACTCATTTCAACTAAATATTTATCTACTATACTTTCATTTGTTACTATTTCGTATGCAAGATTTTCTTCGACTTGACACTTCTCTTGATGAAAGTTTAAAAGATTTTTCCACATATCATTTGCCGTTTTACAAAAAAATATTCTTTCATATTCAATTCTTGGTAAAGCTTTGTATATAATTATTTTAGCCTTATTATTTCTATCTAGCATACTTTCAAAACAATTATCTTGTTCTTCAAAAATTGTTTTTATTGGTTGAAAATCACCAATTGAAATGACATGCCAAAGATCATAATCTATTGACTTCACATAACTTTCGAATCGATTTTTCTATTCAATAAAACTTATATTTTTGAGATATGGTGGTTTAAATATCATGTTCCCTTTTAAATATTTTTCCGATTCCATAGATCGATTTCAAGTTTTAAAATACAATATATTTTAAAAATCTTATTTGACGTGGCTCTTGATACCAATTGTGGAAAACTAGAAGGGGGAGTTGAATAGTTTTACGTCTTTTTATTTATTAAAAACTTTGTTTTCAAAACTTCGATTCTAGTTTTATGTGAGATCAATACTTGCACACTTATGAATACTTATATCTACGAAAGTAAATAATAACAATATACGAGGCATGCAGAACCCGTGCTACGCACGGGCTAAGAATCTAATTGTTAATCGTGTATTCTTTCTGTATATTAGCGAGTGTATACTTAATTATTGTTTAGTATGTTGTATTAAATGTTTTAACTTTCTTGTATAAAAATTTAAAAGTGTTTGATGTTGTTTTGGTTTTGTGATGTGGTATTCTATATATGGGCTTTTGGTTATTAAGTTGTGATGGCTTTGTTTCTTTTAGCCTATTACTTATTTGCATGATAAAAAAAATGGCTTTGTTTCTTTTGGTCTATTACTTAGCCCTACAGTACTTGTCTATTAGATGGTTTTTGCATGGTAATATGAAGCACACGGGGTATATCTAATTGTTCATAGTTTAATGTGCGTTAGATATTTTCTTTATTAACTTTGTAAGTTAAAGTTTGTGTAATAATATATATATAATAATGCCACATAAACTGTATAAAAATCGTTACAAACCTTTTTAGCTTCATCTCATTTTATTGTACAACTAATTTCATTGAAAATTAACATTGAAGTCTAACTAATATTAATAAATTTTATCAATAAAGTCAATTCTAAATAGCTAACTAAATGAATATTAATTAACACACTATTAATAATTCCTAAAACCTTTGGACTCCACTATTATGTCTTAAACTTAATTTTTTTTAATTTACAATTGGGTTTGAGCAAAAATTATATACTTTTTCTTTTATATTCATTATTCAAGTTGCATGCTTACATAAACTAATCATGCTAAAAAGTATCATTTAACCATTTAAATATTGCTTTACATACATGCTTGTGCACATTTTCTTTAATCAATTCGCATATGTGAGCTACATCAATAGAAAACACACATAAATTACTTGTATATGAAAATGCATTAACATAATACATATATCTATATATATTGCATTAGGTTAAATCATCAATTATTTTTGCAACCTTTTCCAACTTCATCTTAATCCATAACCGACTTTTAATTGTATACTAATTACTAAATATCATGTGATAAATTCCGGCAAGCCTTGCACTTCCATCTCGATGTTGTATATACTTCACATTAAATGCACCGGTTTTGTTTTTCGATAAAAGTTTGAACTTTTGCTTATGTTTAAAACTTATCTTTTTTATTTGATATTATAATTTACAAATGGATTTAAGTCAAAATTATGTATTTTTTACTTTCTATTCATTACTCAATATGATATTTTTAATATGTCGTATTTTGCTATTATGGAAAACTCATTTAATTGGCGTAAATATTGGGTTGTCACTAATGATTCTACATATAGAAAAAGAAAACACTTTGCGATGC